>JAAGNO010021326.1:0-12740 GCA_033439905.1 Ceryle rudis | reverse complement strand
AAAAAGGAAAGCAAAGTAAACTATTTCAGGTTTTGTACACAACCGCCTGGGCCTGGCCTTTTTGTGGGGTCGGCAAGGGGAGGTGTGTGGGCTTGCTGAGGGAGAACCCTGAGGGGGGGTGAGAGGAGCAGGCAGCACATAAAGAAGGGCAGACAGCCCAGCATGGCCTTCACCCCACTCCATCAGCGGGAGCAGGCACGTGGGGGGCTCTGCTGCCCCTTTGCAAGCAGGGTGCTAAGCCAAGTGCTCCATCTGCCACCCAAAACCCTTACTGCCATAGCACCACAGGAAGCCCTGGTTAATTTGGCATGACCTTGTGTGTCCTGCCTGGTAAGACACCCCATAGTCCACCCAGACATGCTTGGCCACTGCCCAGCACTGCTGTGATCATCTACCTCCTCAGACAAGCATAGACACTCGCTTCCCCCTGCTTCCTCCTGCCATCTTGTTGGAGGGCACCAGGTGCTACAGGCTTTCCCCTTCTTTTCAGTCACTGAGACATCAGATATCTCACTATTCCTTTGAGCCATTTCTCCTGTCCCTGGGGCCCTTTTCCAAATACTCCTTGGTTATCACAAGTGAGACTGAACATGATACCCATAGACATGTACAACCACTGTTGCTCCTGCAGCTCTTTCTCCTAACATGAAGTCGTTCACATCTCCCACACCTAGGGAGGCACTGGGCCAAATTTTGCTGGCAGTCACATGAGCTGACTACAGCCTGCACAGAGTTACCTGTTACCCCTTCTGATGGCCCCAGAAGGCTCAAGGTTAGCATTGCGGAGTTCTCTACCTAGAGGTAAGCATGATGTGCTCTCAAACCCCAGTCATGTTGTATTTGCTTACTAGATGACAGTGACACAATGGGACAATATGTATCTTTTCACTGGCCACATCTCTTCAAACCAGTTGCCTTTTGATGAAGCTTCATTGTAAGTAATTCTTTAAGGAGGACAGAAGGCCAGGTGTGCTGTTGAGGAGTTGCTTCCTTTTTGGGATGCTTTGCCTCTGAAATACCTGCACCATGTGTCCATCTTGGGTCTCTGATGCACAGCAGGCAAATGCAAAGGCCATGTGTGCACAGGAAGGGGGGTGGCCTGATACTATGTGCAGTGAATGGTGTTGCGGAACTCATCCCAGGTAGCTGTTGTTGGCTTTCAAAGCAGGCAGCCAGTGGTGACACGTGGTCAGTGGATGAAGACCATACTCCCCAGGGGAAGGCTCTGACAACGCATTTGGATTGAGGAATCTGAAGGAAGCCTGAGAAGTTACTTTCAGCCAAGGGTAAGCTTTTGGCCAAGGACAACACAAGTATATACAGGGGCCCAGGGACTGTTCCTATGGGGAACGGGACACCAGACGCTGGGCAGACCTACCAAAAGAGGCAGCAGTTGGATCCTCTTCTCACTGCCTTTCAGCAGAGACCTTAATCAGATGTTGGCCATTAGCTCACTACAAAGTCACAGGCCAAAACGGTAGTGCTTGTGTAGACAGAGCTTCCCACTGAGCCAGCTTCCAGTCACATCTAGCTCCCACCCTTGCTGAGGAGTTCCCTGCAAGAGTTGGGACACCCCTGCCAGCAGGGATGTGTCCCATCTGCCCCCTCACACCCACACCTTCCTGTTCCAACCTGTGTTTTCCTCCCAAGCATCTTGCGTTGGCTCACTGACCTCGTGAGAAGCTCAGCCAGAGCCAAAAAAGGTGTTTCATTTTCCTGTTGGAAAGGTGTTTCTGCTCCTGGCAACCTCTACCTCCAACAGTGCTAGAGCACGTGGGTGCATGCATGAACGTGGAGCAGATCAGAAGTATGGCTGGCTGCAAACTCCTACCTTGGCTTGGATGCGGGCAGAACTGCAGCAGCATGACCAGTCTTTAAGACAGTGTGGGTGTGTGCTGCTAAGCAGGCAAGTAGCCAGTTCTCTGATAGACGCTGCCTTTCCATTTGTGCCATGCAGGAGTGGTCCTGATGCTTTTTGCGTGTGAGGGATAAGGCTTTAAGCTCCATCAGGGAAGGTCAGTGATCTGTGATGTGTACTCATAGATACAAAGCCCAAAAAAAGGTGCAAGTGACCTGAAACACAGCCACAGGCCAGGTTTTATGGCTATGCTCTCTTTAAGTCCCTTTTTGAAGCAGTCTGAGTGTAATATTCCCTCCCGGATATTGACTGAGCATTGACAGTGAAACTGCTGTGCTCGCAGCTGCTGGGAGTCTATGTCTCCCCACCTTCCCGTCCTGTATCCCACAGTGGTGAGGCTTCATGAGACGGACAAATCCCACCAAGCCTTGGACATCTGTAAACACATGGTGACCTTGCTGTCCTCCATGACCGCATCGCTCAGAGTTCCCCTCTGGTCTCCCACCGCCCGCTGGTGAGGTTTTGGGGTTGGCCTTGCCCTCACCGGGACGACTTGGACTGGAGGTGAGGTGGCTGGTGGTAATAGCGGACATTCACCAGCTGGGGGAGTCCACAGTTCAGAAACAGCCACGGCCCAGAAGCCAGGACCCGTTGGAATAAAGTGCCTGGCACGTCTTAGGGCTCGGTGACACGCACAGCCTTTGTGCACCAGCTTTGTGGCAGCTAGAGGTATCCCAGCTTTCATCACATCCCCTTTGGACGCCTTTAGCAAGCACCAGCAGGGGAGTTCAAATGCTTCATCTTACCCAGCAACTCAGTCTGGCCTTTACACATGCAAGAGACTTTTCTGGCCGCACAGGCCCAGGGCTGTGCACAGGCCCAGGGCTGTGCACAGGCACTGCAGCTCTTGTGCATTCCTGCTGGGGGACGCTGGTCAGCCTGTCCTGCCTCCTGGCCTGGGGTGCCAGCCAAACCTCCAACAGCATCAACACGAGCACCTTTAATTGGTGGACTGGGTGGTTTCTGATACATGCAGCGTGGCCATCAGAAGTTTGAACAGCATGATTACACTTCCCAAAGCACTCTTGCCCTTCCTTATCCATAGCAAGGTTTGAGGCAAAGTGCTGCAAACATCCTTCACATGCTGCTTCCTGGGTAGTTCCATGACATCTCAAGCAAGCACTGCCTTGCTGGCCTCTTGGGTTGCTCAACTGTTTCTTGCTGGTTTACTCGTGGTTTATCTTGGCTTTTTCAGCCTTCTCCATGCAGGGGCTTGTTACGTGTCATTCCTCAGTCTGTGATTCTGTCCAGTCATTTCAAATCTCTCGCTATTCCTAAGCTGTTATTGCTTCCTTTGCCTGCACTATTTTTGCCCTTCCTCTGTGCCCCCAATAGCTCATGTCTTTCAGTCCTATGCTTACGGAACAGTTCACAGAGTGTGTAGCTCAATCCTGACGTGAACTGTTGGTTGGTAGGAGTGTAATAGTGTCTTTGTCTCTACAGATGGGCTGCTGACCCTGTGCAGTTAACACTATTTCCAGGCAACATCTCCACCCCTTCTTGGACAAACTCCAGAGGGCTCTGCATTTGACAAGTTCTTATCCTATACAAATGTAATGTCAAACCTAGAACATGGACAGGAAAATAAGGGGCAGGGGGGCAGCCCAGCTTACCCTCTGGCTGGCTTGGTGTGCCCCACCCACACAGCAGCAGCCTCATACTAATAGAGCCAATGGATGCCTAGCTCTCATCTCATCTTAGTCCAGCAGCTCTGCAGGGCTCTCCAGCAGGCCTCCGAGCAAGCATGAGTGAAAGCTGGTTGGGTACCAGAGAGACAGAAGTGTCACCTTTTTTTTTTTTAACTTACAACGTCTCACACTGAAAATACAGCCTGTACAATTGCAGCCTGCACATGATACCTCTGGGAGCCCCCAGATTGTCCTAGCCCCACTCTGCCTTGCTGCTATGCTTGGCAAATGCTGCCCAAAAACCCTCTCCAAGATCAGCCACACGGAGATCCTGCCACCGGCCATCCACCCAGCTTCTCACACAGCACGGGTGCACTTCATGTTCCCCCCAGGTGTTTGAGGAGGCCACAGAGTGTTCCACATTTACTCCTGCTGAGTTGGCTGAGGACATCTAACACCCTTGGGTAGTCTCACTATGCTTGATGGGTGCTGTATTGGGCACTTTTGTGGACTCGGGTGAAATACTTCTTAATTTATTTATTTTTTCCCATGTGGAGCTAGTTGCACCTTAAGGGCACCTTACATTTTACTTCTACAGAGACTGGAAACTGGAAATTCATAAATCCACTGTTCAATATACAAAGGATGTCATTGTCGGGGAAGAATTTTCTGTGCACATGTATGCAGAGGCTGTCGGCTGCTCCCAGTCAGTGATTCTTAACAATATTTGTGTTTCTACTGTTTCTGTCTTTAAACTGACAAGAATCATTCAAAAATGGCCATTTGGCACAGCTCCATATTAATGCCACAGACCCTGTGTTCATCTTTCATCCCTGATCGGGGCAGGCTCTGACTGCACGGCAGAGAGCATGTTTGTTACTTAAAACAGTGGCACGGTGCCATCTTGCACTACAAACGCCGTTCTTTCCATTAACATCTGACATGGATTTGCGATACCCACCCCGCAGAATTCACAGCATTTGTGTAAACAGTTTTGAAGTTGTTCTCTGTATAGCATGAGAGAAAGTCTGCTTCTCCTCTTCTCTTAAAAGTGTAATAATTATAATTAATTAGATTTCCTTCTGTTTCCAGTCTGCTGGGAAGATGTACTTTGAGGCCCATTTTGAGGTCACTCTTCTGTCAAACTTTACATACTTCTCTCCCCCAGCTAACTGTATTTACTAAACATTGAGCTCCATGGCGAGCTTCTCAGAGAGAGGCACATAACAGCCGAGAGCGGCCAGGCTGGGCTCTGCTCACTCCCCGGCTTGCCCCGTCGCACTCTGGTAAGTGTTTGCAGGCTGTGTGCAGACCATGAGCCTTCCTCTCACCTTCAACTCCCTCAAATTAATAATTAGCAGTCACTTAAGGAGACATATCTTAAAAGGATTTGTGTTTATGCTATTCCTTCATTTACTGTTTAAAAAGCTTTCTTTGGCAGCCCAAGGAAAACATGATGCACCCTTTCTTCCTGAGGTCACCAGGGCATCTTTGGTTCAGATCCTCACACCAGTCTGCACACAAGCTTCATGCCTGTACTGTGATGGTGTTTATCACTCATTGCTCATTAGCTGGGAGAGGGCAGTGGACACTTCAGACCAGATCCCTGATGTGTCCACAGCTCTTTTGCAGGTGTTGCTTCATGGTCATACAAAACCTGCTGTCACTTCACGGAGACCCTGCACTTGTGCTGCAGAGGTCTGTGAGGTGGTTCAGTCGGGAAGACAGCACGAAGTCTGTGTGCTGTTTTCTTCCACACACCTGGAGGACTTGTAGCATAAGGTCAAATGTGTAGTTCCTCCCACATATCTTAATTTTTGGTCCACTTTATACTACAGGCAACACCTAGCTCAGAGAGGATTTATTTTCCCTGCATTTGTAATCTGAAGCAAATGGCCCTTGCCCAGAGCTGGATCCTTCCTTAATGTGGTGCTGCTCAGAGACCTACTGAAAAATCCCAGACCCAAACATTCCCAAACATTCGTTTCCTTCCTTTCCTCTCTGTCCTTTCTCTTTTTTTTTTTTTTTTTTTAGCACCGTATGTACCTCCAGCCTCAAGCAGACCGATACCCCCATCATTTGCTGGCAGGATGAACAAAGCAGAAGGTGCATTGCTACACAGCATGTGAAGGTGAGACACTTCATGCAAGCAAGGTGCAGCACTGCAATAGACTGGGAAAACACAGCTCCTCACACAAGGGAGTCTCTGTGGGGTCTGGGTTTTCTCTTGGTGAATGGACAAGAATAATTTAACTGATCTCCTTTGGGACACCACAGCATCCTCTTTGACGTAGGTGTGCTGTTGGCCATAACACACTGGGATAAATGTCATCCAGTGATGCATAAGCAGAATGCTCGAGAGGTCCTTAACACAACAATGAAAGAGCTGGTATATCAATGTCATGGGAGCCATTAGGTGGATTAAGTGCCTCTCTCTTTTTCTGCTCACAGCCAGGGAGGGCTTTCTTCAAATGCACCTGATAAGCTCATAGGTAAACCACTCAACACATAGTGGCATCATTTTTCTTACTGTACCTCCAGTTTACAAGTCTGAGATCTATAATTGCTTTGCTCTCTCGGGCAAGCTGTATCCTGAAGAATAACAGCTGGATTAAGAGACTGCTGCCTGACAATAACCTGCAGCAAAGAGAATGAGAAAATGCTGGATGAAGACACTAAGCTTGACACAGCAGCGTAGCCATCTGATGGCTCTAACCAGCCTAGGCTTGCAGGGCCTTCCTCTCCTGCTCAGCTCCCAGGAGCAACTTTCCTTCACAACTGGGGCAGGTCCCCTTGGCCAGCCCCAGGCCGGCTCCGGTGTTGGGAGCATATCTCTCCTCTCCTCCGGTGTTGGGAGCATGCCTCTGGGCTGTCAGGCTCGAGCAGCATAGGCTCACCCTGGGCTGGTGGGCTGAAAGCCACATGATGTCCCCAGGCTGGCCAGTGATTTGATGTGGAAGTCAGAGAAATTACTTCTGCCTGTTTTACCATTAGGTAGCCTTTCTTTTTCCCATTCTCTTGGATAGAGAACCCTAAAGATGAGGCCTGTGATGAATGACACAGTTTCATCCTTTAGCTGCTTAGATGATTGTGATCTTGCTGGTACTGACTGATGTGATTGTGTACGTCTGTACAGCCCTGCACTGTACAGCCCTGCACTCATGTGTCACACAGCTTGTTACCGTGAAGGCTGGATGACCCACCAGCCTGCTTTATCTACATTCCTTGCACTTGCTGGCAGCAGAAACTCTCCTCCACTGGCCATTTTTCTTCACTTTCTTTGCTGAACTCAGCATTTCCAGCCACCTATCCACTTTATCTTACTGCTGTCAACATAGTTGGTGGATTGGTTTGGAGAACAAACATCTCTGCAGAATATGGAATATCAGGTGCCCCAGTCCAGAGGAGGTAGAAAGGGAAGAAGGGGCAAATGTTACCTAGCAGCATTTATGTATAAATTTATTGGAGCAGACCATAAAATAGGACATAGAACAAGTTATGCAATAAAAAAGTGCACTAATACTGTATGGTTTACGTGTCCCTTGCTCAAGGTTAAATACTCTAACAGCTCCTTTCAACATACTTTCTTAATTCAAGCTCACCAGCCTCGTTACTTTGCCTCGAAATGTGCAAACCTTTAACTTCTCTCGAGGGATAACTTGAAACTCACTCTGAGAATGAAATATTAATTAGAGTAAAGAATCTTGCTATACACCCCATCACTGTGTGGCCTCGAGGAAGCCAGAGGAAGCCAGACACACTCCAGACCTAAAGTGCTCCCGTTGTGTGGGGCTTTTGTTCCACACATTCCACCCGTTCTGCCCTGTCACAGCTGATAACAGCTCCCCAGCCCACTGAAAGCGAACTGTCATAGCTAAGTGTACCTTGGCCTCTTACACAGAATGTAAGCTATTTACGAGCTTGTTATCTCGAGCAGGTTTTACACAAATTGTTCCCTGTCCGGCATTTGGCGTAAGCAGTGATGACAACTTTTTGACAGATGCTAGTGAGAAGAGAATAAAGATGCTGCAGCTTCAGACCATCTGCGGGGATTAAACCTTCATCACATCAGGTGACTTTTCTGCTCATGAGACAAAGGAAACTTTTCTTTTTCTCTAGGTACACACCTCAGTTTCTCCAAGACACTGTTTCACTGCCAGGCACTTTCAGCGTAGCTTGTCTATCACAGAAAACCATTGTAAATTGCCTTTTTGGCCTCTCTAACATCCAGACAGATTTAATCCACAATGTCCATTAAAGTTTTTTTAAATCTCCAGTTTCAATCTTCTTCCTGTTCCAGGGCTGTTTCAGGAAGGTTCTGGTTGCTGCTTAGGTCACCAGCTTCCAGCACTGGTGAAAGTCTGCATGAGCCACAAATGTCCAAAGAGAAAGTAGCTCAGCTTTGTAACCTGTGATCTAGAGTCACAGCTTTTCATAAGCTTCTGAACTGTGTGGAATGGGAAAGAACAACGTGCAAATCACCAAGAACATTGTGTTTGTTTTCTGCACAATGTCAGAAATATGATTTGAGGAACAGAAAGGAATATTTGCTATTAAAGAAAAGGAAAATATTAAGGCTAGAGTTCATCCAGTGCTTAAAACTGAACAGAAAATTAAATGCATCCAGGCAAAGCAATTAACTTCAATTAAGAAACTCTGGTATTTGTTTTCAGTATGTTTTAGCTGGGAACAGTAGCATATGAAGAGGAAACAACATCAGATGGGGCCTGTTTATATGGTGGTTTATCTCATGAAAATGACTCAGCCCTCCCTTATGTGCAGTGCTTCTCCAAACACCATGGAGAACTCCCCCCGTTGCAGTCGTACTTCCACTGCGCTCCCGATTATCACTTTGCACTTTTATTCCTTCCAGAGCCCTGATGAGTATTTTTCAGGTAGGACTAACAATGTGGTTAGCTGGATTCCTTCAGATCTGTTTGGATAGCGCAGACCCTCAGGCTGTAGGATCCTGTGTTGCTACTGGCCAGAGCAGATGTCCTGACTGTTCCACGCAGGATGAAAGCTCACCTACTGTACTAGTAGCAGCACACACAGCGTGACGGGTTCTCCTTCTGACAAGTTTCTGTGCACTTTCCAAGTGTATTTCCAGCAAGAAAAAGCTGTGAAAGTGTCCTCTTGGTGCAGTCCAAGCACTCTTCACATTCTAGAGCTGTCCTGGCTCTGCATTTAGTGCTCTCCTCTTCAGAAAAGTGAACCTTGTCATCCCTCATGAGATGAAAAGGAGAGGGAGTACAGTTACTGTACCTGCAGGTTGTCAGAGCCACAGACTATTCATTAGACATGATATGAACACAATGAATGTTGTGTTATGTGATGAAATATAGCTCCTGGAGATGCTGCTGTGGTGAACATTTCTGCTGATTGCTCGTGTGTCTGTGGTGGTGTGGGCTGTCTTCTCACCAACTGTCTACATCCGTAGGAATGTCAGGAGAAGCTCTGCTATCCGAGTAACCCTTCACAGCCAAGCGAAGTGGGCACTCCCTAAAGTACTCTCCAAACTCTCAGTGTTGTGAACTGTTGATACCACATTGCCAAGGCTCGCAGTACTGAGGATTTCCATCAACCTCAGTGGACCTTCCTCTATCATTTTTATTCAAGAGAAACACCAACTCAGTCACTACCCAACAAGAGGCTCATAAAATATTTTCTTGAGTTTTAACAATCTTGGTTTGATAAATGAGCAGCAGGGGGAGAAATATGTAAACGTTGGGCAGCACATGGGTTTTTTATTCATGCTTACCCTGCAGTAGAAAAAAAGGTCAGTGAACTGGTAGCACACCCCTTTCTGTGTCTGTAAATGGGTTTTGGAGGCTGACTATGAGCCTGAGAGCATCTCCTTCCAGTTGTCCCTGGCAGGGCTTTTTGTCCTGCTAAGGGCAGAGCGTGACACTGCGACTGAGCCACTGCTGGAGGTGGACTGCCAGCCACATCACACCACCACCAACATCACTTTCCTACAGCTGGGCCTCCCCAAAAGGATATATACATTGATTGTACCTCTATAGCATGTGCTCCTTTGCAGCAGCATTTTCTGGCAATGGAGAGGAGCAGGGAAGGGGGTTCGGTATAACTGCACACCAGGGAGGAAGAAACCCACAGAAGCTATCTCATCAAAATAATTTCTTGTTGATTCCTAATTAACCTGGTTACGTGGAGGCCGCATACTCCTACAGTGCTGTGAAGTGACTCGCACCTGCTGGCACGAGGGAACGGTCACACCATGCAGAGCCCTTTCATTAGCTGAGCTGCCAGATGTGTGCAAGCAGTGAATACAATACTAAATGGCCAGGTAAAGGACCGTGTAAGGAGCAGAGCTTCAGCCTGAACCCCAGGACCCCTCTCCGTATGATCGGCACTTCGTAATATGTTGTCCTACATAACCCCATCTCCTTTTAAAACAGAATAACTGAATTTGAAAGAAAACATGACTTCAAAGATTAAGAGGTGGGATCATAAATAAGCCACCTGTCAGACGGGATAAGAACCCAGGATTTTTTTCTTTGGATTTAATCAGCCATTTAAAATGTAATAGTCATAAGGTTTAGTGTTCTCTATATGGTCTAATTTTAGAATATTTGTACAAAATAAAAGGGTGCCTCACATTTAAAGCCATAATTTCAAGTATTATCTCCTTCACTGTGTAGTCAACAATGACAAAGAACCAGACTTTATGATAGTTATTTCTTGTCAGCAGAATTTTTTTTTTTTTTTTTCTGAAAACTGTCTCTGCTCTGGCCCTAAATGATCGTTAACTGCTTGGCCAAGTGAGGTACTTCACATGCACACATCTGTCCTGGGAAGTCATATTAATCATGCACAGGATAGATTTGCATAGATATAAAATAATAGACCACTCTGTGCCTGCAGTCCTCAAATACATGTGTCTTTCCCTACCCACATGTTGTGCTGGGTGAGATCAACCTTGGCACAGGTCTCTTTCCAAGGCAGACCCTGGCTTAGGCACCAGGTCCGAGCATGGAGAGCAGAAGCCCTGGCTGCATCTCCTGCAGGCTACGCAGCACATCTGCCTGGATGCAGCCCTAAGAGGTGAGCAGACACAGGAATAATTCGTTGTCTATGCAGTGATCCCAATGGAAAGAAGTGTCATTGCTGCTGCTAGTTAAAGGTTCGCTGTTTTTTAGAGTATTGTTATTGCCAGCATCCCATGATCAAGCATCTAATTCTGTGTACCCAAGGCAGACTGGTGGGAGACAGTCTCTTGGGAAAAGCATCTGAGTTTTGCTATGAGCCAATGCCCTTGTGGCTGATGGACCCATGTGCAATTTGGCTGCAGACCCATATGGCGCCAAGGTGGGAGTCCCAAGGTCAGAGACACCTACAGATTTAAGAAGCAGACATTTGTCTGCTTCTTCAACGTTGTTTTCCATAATGAGTGACTAGGATGAGGAATTTAGAATAGTTGGGGGGAGGGGAGGCAGGTAGTGGGGTGTATTTGAAATAGAATCACAGAATAATTTTGGTTGGAAGAGACCCTTACAAACATCAAGTCCAACTATTAACCCCTCACTGCCAGGTCCCTCAGCACCACATCTCCATGGCTTTGAAACTCCTCAAGGGATGGGGACTCCACCACTGCCCTGGGTAGCCTGGGCCAGGCCTTGACAACCCTTTTGGGGAAGAAATGGAAGACATCACTTTGCCCTTAGGTGTATTCCTTTCATATATATATATATGGAGATATATATATGGATATATATATGTTCTGTGTGTGTTTATATATATGAAAAGCAAACTAACCTTAGACATAATAATAGCTGAAAGCCATACTTCAAATTGTTATTCATTGTTATTGCTATTAAACGGCTGTTATTCATAACACAGCCCTACAGTACTTTGGATCTTAATCTCCTTTTGTGGTGTAAAATGGTCCAAACAGCTGCTGAATGGAACAAAAGTATAATCCATCAGTATCAATTTGAATAAACATAAACATCCCATTTCCTTGCAGACAAACATGGCATGGGCTGAGCAGCTTTCTTTGGCCATTAGGATGATACTCCCAGATCTCTAACAGTGTGGAAAACAGGGTATTAACCTGAGCCGGGCAAGTGGCACTCCATTTTGGGGAGTTTGGGGGATGTGAAAGGCTGGAATACATCACGTCTCTGTTTTTTTGGGGGGCTGGAGGTTGGGAAAGAATAATTTGTGAAGCTGAGTGGTGCTGGCAGCATCATTTCCCAGTCCTGGTGCTGACTTCCGGGCTGCTCATGCCTGCTCAGAAGAGCTCTTTGCAGCTATCCAGGGTATGAGAGGAGTGTCTCAGCTTCAACCAGAGTATGAAAATGCCAGAAAAAAAGAGTGGTCCTTGGGTCTGCTGTAAAAGAAACCACATTTCAGTCATTTTCTCCATGAGCTATAGCAAGAGAGTGGACAGGCTGTGCCCAGCATGATCCTTGAGCCAAACCTGAGGGGACACCAGGTCAGCCAGGCTTTTTGAGGGGCAAGAGAGCTTTTAGTGCTTTCCCACTCTGCAGCCAACACTCCCTCCCACTAGCACTGGGTAGTAGCTGTCCCTGGGCAAGCTGACATATTTCTAGAGATGACCAGGGAAAGGACCCTTTTTAGGTAATTAAAATTAAAAGAGGAAGTTATTGGCATGAGGTTCCTCTAGAGACCACGCTAACAAGTACATTTAAGGCACTTCCTCCATAGCAGCAGCACTCACCAGCATGCTTCTGGCAGCTTGGAAATGGCCATGACTAGAGGAAGATGACAATCAGAAAAGTCTGGATTTAAGAAGCAGAAATGCTTTCTACAATTGAATTTGAAAGTTATAAACCTGAAACTAATCAGAAAAATGCTTCTTCCTTTGAGACGCACAGCTATTCTGAACATATACACATTTCTGTTCTTCTCAGTTTCAAAGCCACTTGGCATTCAAACACTGCTTGGCCAAGAGGTTGGGGTAGAATGGAGGAGGTTATCCTTGTCAACCCCATCCCAGTATGTCTCCTATACACTGTACCTCTACATTGACTGAATGAAAATGAGTCTAGAGATAGCTAAAAAAGGAGAATATATAGAGCATAACTTATACTGAGCTGGAGACAGACTCCACAGCCTGGGGATCTGCCGGGGAAAAGGAAGGAAGGAAGGAAGGAAGGAAGGAAGGAAGGAAGGAAGGAAGGAAGGAAGGAAGGAAGGAAGGAAGG
>JAAGNO010021324.1:0-13688 GCA_033439905.1 Ceryle rudis | reverse complement strand
TTTTTTTTTATGCCGCTTGCCCGTTGTAGCTTATCTTATTAACAAAGACAGGACTACAGTGGGTTTCACAATCTGAGTAAAAACACTTTAGCTGAGAGACGCACCAACGGGTAAGAACTGAGAGAAGATAAACATCCCCACATCAAGAGGCACCGTGCTGCATGAAAGCGGTTACAGCAAGGAGGGGTGCGCAAAGGCTCTCGAGAGCTGCGAGGGAGTCTCCGGCACCAAAGGGAGGTTCTGCCCTTCACCACTGCGATAATCGTCTCGGGGACAAGTGCTCACCTCACCAAAGTTAAAACCATACTTGAAAAAAAAAAAAATAAAGCCAAGCCAGCAACCTAACAAAAACTCAGAGAGCCCAAAGTGCCCGATCCCAGGTATTGAACGAGGCGGGGAGCGGTGGAGTCGCCTGTTTGCAGCCAGCAAAGAGGGTTGTAAAGCAGCAGCTCAGGCAGCACCCTGGGCAAAGGGGGAGTGGGATGAACATGGGAACTTCTGAGTTACATGCACAAGCAGGTTTCAACTGGGTTTGATGCCTTGACTGCACCCCCCCATGCCTTCAAGTCCATGAGTAACATAGACTGTCCCAGTGATGGAGTGGGGCAGGACCGGGCAGCTGTACGTGATCTAGGCCAGCTAAAAAACTTCAGCAACATGAATGAATTAAAATTCTTGATTAAATTCTCAGAGAAGGAAGAAATAAGCAGTATGAGGCCAACAGAGCTTAAACCACATCCTTTGTGTAATGGATGTAGCTACATCCTTGAAAAACTGTTATGCAACAGGCGTGCTGGAAGGGTGGGAAGCAAGGTGCTCATACAGTGCTCATAGTCTGATTGCATCTACAGAAATTACCAGGGCAAAGAAGATTGGTGTGCCCAGGGTTAGGCCAGCACCAGCTTCTCTGGTGCTCGGAGACCCTAGATGTGTGCTCCTATTCCTAATTCTGGAGCACTGTCGACCTCTTTTGAATCCAACCCTTTATTTTACTCACTGAATTATTATTTTGGGGTTTCATCCATCATCTGTTGAACAGGAGCAGGACAATCACTTCACAGGCTGTGCAGTGCATGGGTCTGAGATTGCCACTGGGGTTTAGGATAAATAACCCAAAATCAAGATACTTGGTTTAAAATATTTTGGTTTTGTCCTAGTGCCACGCGAGCCCGCTAAGTAAGTGTGTTGCGGGGCAAAACGAGAAACACGTCAATACAGCTGAGTCCCCGTGTGACGACGGTAAGGCAGCTGTACAGCCCTGCACTCGACCGGTATTAAGGAGTTTCCACTTGTGCTTTACTTTGATGTAAAACCTTTTCCCCACTGGATCAGATAAAATCTCCACTTCAGCTGACTGTCGGCTTCCAAACTCAGAACAAAGCGGGGCCTCCACGCTCCCAGAGAGAAAAAAATAAAATAAAATTACACATTAAATGAAACTCAGAAATGAAAACAAACGCCAGAGTTCTTCCAACAGGGTTGCATCATGTGCCAGCGATATTCCTGGGCAAGGAGGGGGCAGCCCTGGAGCAAGTACTATTCATTATTATTGATGAATATTCTCAGGAGAAACAGAGAATGTTGCTTAATGGCTTGATCTAATATGCCATCAGAGAAAAGGGAAAAAATAGAGTGAAAGACATCCTCAAACACAGAAGCTAAGGAATCTTCTGGGCTGTGGCTGGTCCCTTAATTACCCACGCTGCGAGGGAGCAACACACAAAGAAGAAGATGGCTTCAGTGAAAGTCCTTTGAGATGAGGTCCTTTTACTAAGGCACTCTACTTGCTAAAGCTGTGATAATGTCACCTGGAGGTTAACTTATTTTATTGGGACTTGGAGTCCCGGGAACATTTAACACACACTTGTGCTTCTGATTTGCCTGCAAGTGGCATAACTGCCTGTGCCAGGCAGGGAGGTGTGGGTAGAAGCTGACGTATTTGTGCAAGGGATTTGTAGGTTTGAAGAGGCAGAAGAAAAAAGATAGGAAAAAGAAAAGGTCTGAAGATCACCTTGCTCTGGCATGGAGTAGATATTGTGCAGACAGAGCCAAGGATGATCAGAGGAGCTTTGGGGAACGCAACACCTATGGCCAACAGACCCACAGATGTGGATGTGCTGCTCCTTTACAAAATCAGAGGTTTCTTTCCTCTAAATCCTAAGGAGAGCAAAGGCAGCTGATAGGGCACCTTACTGACTGATCAGGCAGGTTCAGAAGTGCGCAGTGGTACGTGTCTATCTGCTGTCCACTCTCTAAAATCATTCAAACAGAGCATCCAGTTAGAAAGAGGAACCCTGAGTAACTCCCACCCTTTGAGACACCTCTCTGCAACATCTCCGTAGGAATCTTCCTCTGATGGCTGCGAGGACTTGCAAGCTCTGGGGACTGGGGATTCCCCATCACAATCTCCCACATCTCTTTGCCCTGATTGAGGACCCAGAAAGTGCCCTGGGACCTGCTGAGGAATGGTGGGCTCCTAGAGGACCTCACAGTGGGCGCTGGGGATGCCCTGCCACCTGTATGCAGGGCTCCCAAGCCCTGCATACCCATGAAACCCCTCCCCAGCTGCCTGCAACGGCAGAGGACCACCCCAGCCAGCTGGCAGGCGAGGAGAGCAGCAAGCAAAGCAGGCAGAGGAACCATTAGGAAAATATCTCTGGCACAAAGCCTGGCAAGCGTGTGGTGCCAGTGCACGGGGAGCCTGCAGGGAGGAGGAGCGACAGGATGCTGCTGGGACCAGCCCCAAGGTCTGGGTCTCCAGCTTGGCCCTTGATTTGGCTAGAAGCCTCACTCATTCCCATGGAGGATGATCTCCAGGCTAGGGTGGTGCAGCTCCTTGGGCTTTAGGAAGGTTTCTAGCGGCAAGGAACGGGTGCAAGAAGAGACGTGAGCTCAGGGTATCGAGGTACGTGCAGGACTGGAGCTTCCAGAGCATCGGCCAAGGGAAAGGGACGGGCAAGGAGCCACCTCCCTGCAGGGAGACATTGGATTAGCAATACCCAGTGCTAAAAGGCAATGGTCTACAGGGTGAGAGCACCCAAATGACCCAGTCTGGACCATCTCCTGCCTGCTACTGTACTGATTTGCTCGGCTCGCACCGTGCCGTGCAACCCCTCGCTCTGTCGGCAGCAGGGAGAAACTGGCGCCTGGTTCTCTCCTCGCTCACAGCTCATCTCCCCCCACTGGTTTTGTTAAATGCAGCACATTTCCAAAGAAGCAGATTTTAATTTCAATAAACTCTGTAAGAAATAGATCAGCGCTAAGGAGGGGAGCAGCCACAGGAAGTGAGTTTAACTGCTCGGCTGCAGAATATTAATAGGATAGAATGTTATTAGAATAATTTTTCACCGTTTATTAGAATAATTTTTCATCATGAATAATAAATTAATAGAATAATTTAGTACCACTAGCCCTCTGTTTGAAAGGGTATTTTATTTAAAAGTAGCTTGAAAAGTGGCGTTTGGGGAGGTGGGATGGGGAGCAGACCCCAGGAGGAGGCAGTGCTGTGAGGCTCCATCGTGCAGGGACCCTCTGTTTGCCTTTATTCCCCTCAATTTGGGCAACCTCCTTCTCACCGCCCAGCTGGGGCAACCCAGCTGGGTGGCTCCATCACTGCTGATGGCTCTGGGCGGGTCTTGGCTGGGGCAGGAGGTGGCTGGAGCAGAGGATTCAGCTCCTGTGACCCTGCAGCTCAGACCTCCTCCTGCCCAGGCTGCATCACCGAGCATCCTCCACAACCACACATCCCAGTGGAAAGTTTCCTTCCAGCAGCCTGGGAAGTGGCCACATCCACTCCTGGGTACCTTTATCTGGCTTTAACCCCTTGCTTCCCTATCCCACAGTGGGACATTGATGCCCACGGTGGTAGTTCTGTGCAAGCCAAGAGGTCTCTCTCTCTCTTTCTCTCTCTCTCTTCTTTTTATTTGCATCTGTGTGGAAGATAATCATTCCTCAGAAGGCTATTCACACCACAAAAGCACAATGACATTATTCTCTCCCTCTCTCTCTCTCTTTCTACTGTTTTACTCTACAACTGACAATTAATGTTAGAAAGAACATGAAATGGAGGAGAAATTACAGCAATTTATCAACTGAAATTATAGGTGTAGACACATGTCAGCAGTGGAAACAGTTTCTATCAAAATTAAAGTATTTAGAGATTTTCCTCAAATTTCAAATTATGCAAATCTCATTTTTGTGATAGGCTGGTACTGTAGCTTTAATTGCAGGATTACCAGCAAGCTGCAAACTGCACTTGTAACCAGGACTCAGCTCTTCGGAGAGCGGCTCCCTTCTCTTGCACAGCTTATTAATTCAACAAAGTTCCCATCTCTTTAACAAATTAAATATGTTTTGCAGAACAGGCAGCGGTTCTCTTGGTTTCAATCTGTCACGAAGGACCCTGCTGTTTGCAGAGGTTACTCGACAGCTGGATGAACAGACAGGTTTGAGTCCAAACACGGATTCAAATGCATATTTATACATAAAACATATTTATACAACAGCATCGCGGGAACAGCTTGTGCTGCTGAAGTTCCTACGAGTCCCTTCATGGTAAGAACACTGTAACCAAAGACAGAGGAGGAATCTGGATTTCAGCTGCTTTCTCCAGGTCTTTCTGGATTGGTGAAAGCTGCTCTGTGACCCCAGGAGATCACGGGCACTTCCATGAGGACGGAGACGGAAATAACGCGCGTGGCTGGAAAGCCCCGTGCCAGCAAATCGAACACAGCGTGCTCCTGAAAAGCTGTTTGATCACAGCCAGCCTCATTAGAAGGCACAATATTCGGGATGTCCTTCCTCTCCCTTCCCCACATTTTATGTTCCTCTGATGTTGCAAAGGGAGCCAAGGATGAAGCACAGGAGCAGGCAATAGCTTGGAGAGGCATTTGCATGGAGGGTGCCAGGAGACTGCCAGGCAGAGGAGGGAAGATGTGATGAGTGGCACTGGAGCCTGAGACATCCCTTTACTGCACCACAAACTGGGACACTGTGGTTCCTCTCATACCCTACAGAGAGCCAAGATGGGAGGAGAGGAGAATGTTTCATCTCCAGAGGAGAAGGAAAGAAAACTCTGCGGGTAAGTGTTCCACGATGCCAGGCGTTGTTGGGGAAGGAAAGAAAACATTGTTTTCTGCACTTGCCCCATGGCAGAAGAACAGGGTCACACTCTGCTGAGTTGTGACACTGACAGCAGGGACACCTGTACATCACAATATTTCATCTCAGTGGGTCCTCATCATGTATCTGAGTGCAACGCTTTAGCATCAGCCTGTGTTTTTTAGGCAGTTTGCAATGATTCTGTTTAAGGCAAGAACATCTCCAATGCTGTTCAACACCTCAGTGCTGAGTGTCACCATCCTACAGGCACGGAGGCTAAAAATCCTTTCTCAGACTCAACTGGAGAATTAGAAGGCCTGGCTGTAGAAGATGCCATGGAATTGGTAGAAATTGTGGTAGGACTATGATCTCCATGTACAGAGGCATGGAGTTTACTCTCAGAAGCAAACTGCACCAATTTGGGCTGGGTTTTTCATGCACTTCGCTTGTTCATCTGCTGACTGGACGGGTGACGTGGCCAGACTGAAGAACACTGGAGATAAGCTGACTTTTAACTCTCCTTCCTCAAGTGTTCTGCCAACAACGAACTAAATTAATACCAAAGTGAACTAAAGGTGGCACAAGCATCCCAAAGTGCATCAAGTATTTCATTCAACTCCCTGTTCTGATAACAACCACCAGGCGCTGGTGGCAGCATGTGGGTGCTGCACCCAGTCATTGCTGTGCAATTGCACCCATCCAGTGCCAGCAGCACCCAGGTCTGCTGTCGAGTGTGCATTTTGCATGGCCGGTCATACACCTACTACTTCTGAAAACTCCTCCTTCCCTGACTTACCTACATCACAAATTGCACAGTAGCTGCTGCACAGTCCACCCAAGCTACGGCCAGTATGTCTCATAGAATCGTAGAATCATTTTGGTTGGAAGAGATCTTTCAGATCATCGAGTCCAACCATTCCCCCAGCACTACCAGGGCACCACTAAACCATGTCACTCAGCACCACAGCTCCATGGCTTTGAAATGTCTCAAGGGATGGGGACTCCAACACTGCTCTGGGCAGCTTGGGCCAGGGCTTAACAGCCCTCAAGGGGAAGAAATTGTTCCTCAGCTCCAACCTAAACCTCCCCTGAGGCAACTTGAGGCTGGTTCCTCTTGTGCTGGCGCTCGTTCCTTGGGAGCAGAGCTTGACCCCCCTGGCTCCAACCTCCTGTCAGGGAGCTGTTGAGAGCCAGAAGGTCTCCCCTGAGCCTCCTTTTCTCCAGGCTGAGCAATCCCAGGGCCCTCAGCCGCTCCTCACCACACTTGTGCTCCAGCTCTGGCCCAGCTCAGTTGCCCTTCTCTGGCCATGCTCCAGCCCCTCAATGTTCCTGTAGTGAGGGGCCCAAAACTGACCCCAGGATTTGAGGTGTGGCCTCCCCAGTGCCCAGTCGAGAGGGACGATCCCTTCCCTGGTCCTGCTGGCCGCACTATTTCTAACACAAGAAATCCATAGGTTTCTTTTAGTGTTTTTTAATGTGGCCGGCCCAAGACACAACCAGATGCCTGGGATCTATTTGCATATGCCAGGCAACGCAAGGCTTCTGACAGTCACTGTATCCAACTTCAATAACCATGATATGCTCCATCTGCTGACGCCCCAGCATAACAACAGTGGGGAGCTGTACTGCCAGAGGCACTATCCTTGAACAGCTGAATGGCTGAACAGCTGGTAAATCATCGAAGGACACTTTTCAGAGAAGAGCAGGGTTGTTTGCCCCGCTTCTCGTCGCACACACGTCGTGGAGCAGAGGTAGAGCAGCCACGTAGGCAATGACATGTTAACGGGGTAGCCTTGTCCAGAACATTTGTGTCCTCTGCACCCCGAGTAGCCACAAGATGAGGAGATACTGGTGAATCGGTTCTTGTAAAAGGAACAGTCTAATTGGAAGAATAAGTTATCTACAGGCCACTGCACATTCAGATGGGGTAGAATTTAACCTGTCTAGGGATCCTGTGATGATGCTCCTTGTGGAAAAAAGAGTGATGGTGTCTGAGCTGAGCACCCAGGAGCAGGGAGAGAGGCCAGAGATAGCCCCGTCCCTCTGTGCAGGGGTGATGAACATCACTCAGCTGAGCTCCCTCAGCAGGAGGCTCCCAGTAGGTTGCAGGATCAGGCTCTTTGGGTGTATATTTTGCCATGCAGGGAGGAATGGAGATTGCTGATCAACTGCATGAGGAGGGCAGTGGGAGCTGCTGGAGGGCCCGGTGGATGCGGGGTGATGGGTGATACTCAGCGTGGACCTTGTGGCTGGGCTTTGGTTGGTGTTACCTTTCTGGGTTTTCAAAGAGGGAGAGAGAAGGACAGACCTGGGAATGTTGAGTTCTTCATGGTCAGGAAGAAAGACTCTGGTTTGCCCATGGCTTGGGGCGGAAGCCTGAGGGAAGGCAACAGAGAGGTTTCACTTGAAACTGGGAAGGGAAAGGGAATAAAGGGGAAAGGAAGGGGGAAAGGAAGGGAAAGGGAGGAAGAAGAAAGGAAAAGAAAGGAAAAGAAAAGAACAATCATTGGGAGAAGGGGGAAAACCAGAATTGATTCAAGCTTTTTTTTTTTTTTTTTTTTCCCAAATAATTCAGTGATTCTCATTCAGCTGGTGCTTTTCTTAAAGACCAAAGAGCCTATATGATAAGCATATTTTACAAATTAGGTAGCGATTTATCCCGCTTTTGTTTTAATGATTGAAATGAATGATGTCGTGCCGCTTGCTGCTGCTGCTGCATTCAGTGCCTGCTGTTCTTGGGAGCCGAAGACACCGAGAAATTTGCATACTTAATGCCGGGAACTGGCACAGACTAAATAGCTTCTTTTCTTTCCTCTGTGTTTGTAGATTTACTGTAGTGCTGGGTTTAATCAAAGGCTTTTTAAAGCCGTCCGTGTGCCGTTTCACAATGCTGAACTTGCATGTGACAAAGGCAGCTATTTATTACTTATCAGCTTTACGGCGAGTACCACGGGCTACTCTAATTAAAGGTGTAGGGGCTGCATACCCCTGCAGAAAAAGGCACTGCCCAGTTAACATTCCTAATCCCTAATCAAGGCATGGCATGGATTCATTTTTTTTTGTTTTGTTTTTGGTTTTTTTTCCTGGTTAAATATTCAGCAATAAGGTTAGGGCTAGGCAGGGAGCTAAGCCAAGAAGGTCCCTTTGGATGGGATGTGAACTACCAAGCATAGGACAGGAGCTCTCAGTGTGGATCCCATCAGCTTTGTTCATTGCGGTGTTCTACACTTTCACCTTCCCTGAAGCAGAACTGCCTGGGACATTGTCTTCTTCACAAAAACAGGAGGTGATTGTCCCCCTGTACTCAGCCCTGGTGAGGTCACGCCTTGAGTACTGTGTCCAGTTTTGGGCACCTCAATACAAGAGAGATATCGACTTGCTGGAGCAAGTGTAGAGGAGGCAACGAAGCTGGTGAAGGGCCTGGAGAATAAATCTTATGAAGAGCGATTGAAGGAGCTGGGACTGTTTAGTTTGAGGAAGAGGAGGCTGAGGGGAGACCTCATCACTCTCTACAAGTCCTCGAAAGGACAGTGGAGAGAGGTTGGTGCTGGTCTCTTCTCACAAGTCATTAGCGATAGAACGAGAGGGAATGGATTCAAGCTGCAGCAGGGGAGGTTTAGACTGGACATTAGGGAAAAAATTTCTCACAGCAAGAGCAGTCAGCCACTGGAATGGGCTGCCCAGGGAGGGGGTTGAGTCACCATCCCGGGATGTGTTTAAGGGTCGTGTAGATGTGGTATTGGGGGACATGGTTTAGGGGTGAACTTTGTAGAGCAGCGTTAATGGTTGGACACGATGATCCCAAGGGTCTTTTCCAACCTGAATGAGTCTATTGGTCTAGAAAATATCACTTCTCATTAAAGCAAAAACACTGCATGAAGACAAATCCATATCCACCAGCTTTCTTGTGGGCTTCCTTGTTTATTTCTCATGTGCATGTGAGAGATAGCAGAAAAAGGAGAGCTGTCGTACTCCATCACCCGATTTGGGGTTGAGTGGATCATCAAGCAGATGTGGAGTGAAAAGTTCTTCTTGAGAAGGAGCTTCAACCCTGCATCTTTTATGACAAAGACCACCACTCCGGAGATCAGGTCAGGGCCCCAAAGATTCTTCTCTTCCTTAAGATAATCCAGCAGTCCCAAATCTAAGAAACCTTCTTACGATAGCTAGTTTCTTATTTGAAAACTAATATTTTGATACAATCCTACGTCTTCAAAAACTAGTCCAAATTTCTTTATTTTTTCAGTTTGTTCCACCACAGACAGAAATAAATGCTGAACTTTGGAGGATGCTCATAGAATGGAAATACCGTATTGTGGCCAGCTCTGCATTCAAAGCAGTGCCCATGAAACCCCGTAAGAATAGCTACACTGACTGTAATGAAAGCAGGATCGTCCCTTATTTACTACCAGCAAATTTAGGGCTCCCTTTGAAGCTGGTAATAAATTTCCATGGCAAATTATTATTATTTTGAACAGCAAGAAAACATTTTCCTCTCTAAATATTTTCTGACTTAAAGAGTCAAAACATAGTGCAGGGGAGAGTAAATAGAATTAATCTCTCTTTGGGGTTGGTCCTTAAAGAGGAAAACTTCTTAAAAAAAAAATAAATAAATTGCCCCCTCCCCCTAACATCTGCTGAGAGCACTCGGAGATAACTGGCAGCTTGAACAATAACTCTGAGGACTGGAGTCCTTGAACAATGGGAGTGGGACGAGAGCAGCCCTTGCTGTGGCATCGTTTCCAGGCCTTCTGCAAAGGCAATTGGTTCACGGGAATAAAGATCAAGTTGGACCAATAACACTATAATTTGGAAACAAATATATTGATTACAAGAGAGTCGCACTGCATTGAATGGGACTCCTTGCGAAGTGCTGTTATTATTCTGCGCACGTAGGGATTACAGAACGTGGTCTTGTGTGGTGCTGAATTGCTCAGCATCCCGTTATCATCTCGCAAACGCAGTGTGATCATCCTACAGGAACGTGGAGCTGTGTGCCGGGGTCCAGCAGGACCCCCTAATGTGGGGTGATGCAGCGGTGCAACAGCTCATGCCCAGCCGTTCCTCTTTGCTCTTCATTCCTACAGATCCTGCTTGAAATCCTCATGGATAGACCCTGCAGGTCGTGCGCTTCTGTTCTTCACTAATAGGGAATTTATCTTTCTTCTAAAGTGACTATTTAATAAAAGAAATAAAAACTGGCTATGAAATATTTAGGAGGCAGGATAGTACTAAAATAATGGGATTTGCCAAAACCTCGACATCAATTAGTAATGTTTTAGAGCACAATAATGGGATTAATTTAAAACTGAGGTTATTTTTCACCATCAGTGGGTTTTAGTTAGATTCAGCATTTTATTCAGCTCTGGAAGTGACACCAAATCTCTTCTGGTTTTATTCCTGCCTATTTAGTTATTGAAATTAAAATAAAAGATGAGATGCACGTCTAAGACTTCAAAGTCCCTAATTCATCTTCTCAAAGCATCAGAACCTCAACATCATCAAAATTATCACCTTGAAATAAAGTCAACTGGCCAGATCCCTTTAAAAATACCAACAGAGGTCTTCAAATTGCATTATTTCAAAACTCGCAGCGACAAGTCCCAAGATCCTAGAGACCTCAGGGTCTGTCTACCTAACTGATGAAGAATGGCCACCTCTCCTTCTTGTTCTACCACTCCTGTGTGTCTACTCGATAGCTCAGAACAATGTTTATTTCCACCTCATCTCCTTCTAACATGATCGTCACCGCTGCCATCACACTCTTTTCTCTTCAGCACATCATTTCTCTTTAAAGAGTCCAACCTCAGGCTCCCAAGACAACAGGCGCCCAAACTGCCGATCATTTCTTAAAACTTTATCCCCATAGTGAAGTTAAATTACGAAGTTGCATTTTTTCTTTCCTAAATAATTTTCTCTGCATTTTAATTCCTTGCAGTTTGATAGCCTTAAAAGAGGCACATCGAGCTGAACCTAAGGTTTCCCCAACTCTAAACGAAACCTGTTTTAAATGACTGCAACGTTTCATTCCAAACTAGGAATTATAATGTAAAAAGTCATGTTTTCCCTACTAGGCAGATAACAGCCCCGTGCAGACCTTTTTTTGGGGAAAACATACGCAACAGCACAATACATATCAAACTAATGACAAAAAAACAAATAGCAGGACCACAGATTTTCAATGAAGGTTTTGTATTCAGTCCACTCTGCTTGAAACCACAGGAAGAAGCTCTAATGGCCTTCTTGGGTCTCACTGGACTCGTGCAGCTGTGACTCCAGCCAGCACAAGTGTTAGACTAAAGGGGACAGTGACAGCACAAAATGGTGTTATTTATAGACCAATTTCCCAACATCTAACATTTCTGCAAGAAACCTAGATGTTATCTTCACTCTGGTCACCATGTAAACTTCCAAACATACCTGCAGTCCCATGATACCTTAAAGACAAAAGAGAAAATTGAACTCCCTGGGTAATCATAAAAGTTCCAAGCGATACCAGAATGGCCAGGAGGATGTTTTTTATACACAGTGAAGCCCTCTTGTTTGAAGGTCATCAGACCTCAACTTGAGTTGGACCATTCTCAGCTTCCTGCCTTAGTGAATGGGCACAAACTGGAACCCAGGAGGTTCCATCTGGACATAAGGAAAAACTACTTTGGTGTGAGGGTGTGGGAGCCTGGCCCAGGCTGCCCAGAGAGGTTGTGGAGTCTCCTGCTCTGGGGAGATTCCAGACGCACCTGGACAATGCAATCCTGAGCCCCCTGCTCTGGGTGACCCTACTAGAGCAGGGGGGTCGGATGAGATGTTTTCCAGAGGTCCCTTCCAACCACTAGCATCTGTGAGTCTGTGATTCTGTGATGGTCATCAGACCTCAACCTGAGCTGGACCATTCCCAACTTTTTGCCTTTAGGGGAGGACAGCATTCAGACCCTGGCTGCAGAGTCCCTTCTACCCACAAGAAATAGTACTCGTTTTCTTCTAGGTGTGGCAGTCAGGATAGAAACTTGGTTCTATAATCGATTTTATTCCATTTTATTACTCTCAGATCTTCCAGAGTATTACAAACTCTCAGGAGGCCTTTTAAGACATCTGCTGATGCTTCACTTATACATCAAATTTCCCCTTCCTGGATACTTGGCTGGGTCCCATCCCCCTCTTGAGCTGCAGGAGCAAACTCCAGCAGAGCACAGCCTGGGAGCGATGCACTGAGGCCACCACCACCTTTGTGATGAAGCCCCCAAAAAGTTGTAAGGGGGAAATTTTCCCCGTGTAAGTTCAGGTTTTACCAGTCAAACTTTTTTTGTTACATCTTATCAGGAGACTTTATCTCTCCTTCTCCCCAGACAGCAACCACAACAGCTAAAACCAGTATTTTGCTGCTATAGGTGGATCCACAAAAGGTTTTTTTGAGGTGTGCTGTGTCGGGGGGAGGTAGCACCCTCCTGACCCTTCACCCTCCTGACTGACAAGGCTGTGTCAGATTGTGTCTTGAGAGCGTGGGCACGTTTGAGACAGGGGAAAGTAACTGGGAAAGAAAATATTTTCAACCAACATTTCTCTTGAATCAAAATTAAAAGCTGAAAAGATATATTACAGTGTCATATTCATGCTGCTATATTTAAGGTGATGTCAGTGTTCTCAGCATAATCCTTTTTATGCATTGAGGATAAAACCTCAGCCAAACTGAGCTGAAACTTGTCCTAAAATGTTTCCTACTTGAAACATTGATCTGATTTTATTCAATTAAAAAGAAAAGTAATTCAAGAGTTTTGTGGGTTTAGAGATGAGAAGAAGGAGGAATTCTGCCCGTAGATGTGTCTCTACTGATTGCGAGCAAAGTCAAGAGACCCACGGGGAGATGATGCTAAATGTTCACATGCCTTTTTTTTTTTTCCTGAAGTGTCCCTGTGTGAAAAGTACAGAGCTCCTTTGAAGAACTTTTGATACCTATTCGTGATTTTATTTCCAGAAAGCTACTCAAACGCTGCTCTGAAGGCAATGACTAATTTCCTCTCAGGCTTGTCTATGGTATTCATCAGTTTAGCATTAATTCAGGAGAAGGGTGACACTACTGCCACTTTACAGAGGAAAGTTCTGAGTCACAAACAGGAAGTTCACCAAAACTCACTAATTTGCAGTACCCACATCTCGATGATGTGGAAGTGGGTATTTCACACCCCGGGGCACTGCCTGCATGTGGCTGGGGGAGCTCAGCACCCCTCTAAAACCACATTCCAGCAAATCAACCCCAAAATGAGCAGCTTGCATCGATTAATCATTCCAGAAATGTTAGCACTTTGTGTAGGAACCCTGTGAGGTTGGTAGAAGGCGGTATACTATCCAGATCTTCAGAGGCAACGTCTTAAATCCAGGACTCCCTTTGTAGTTGTTTTTATTGGGAATTTCTGGTTTGCCCTGAAATTTCACGATGGTGAATTTGAAAAAAAAAAAAAAATAAAAATCAAGTGATACAGATTAGAGGTTTCCAAGAATAAAAAAAAAAAAAAAAAAAAAAAAAATAAAAGGAAAAAAAAACAAAGCCGGGTTTTCCAATATTAAAAAAGGAAGGTCAATTTGTCCTGTTAAAT
>JAAGNO010021323.1:0-11830 GCA_033439905.1 Ceryle rudis | reverse complement strand
ACAGGGAGTGAAAGTCATTCTCTTTTAGGGGTAGATTATTCTTCTTTTTGTCTCTATAAAGGTTCTCTTTATTGCTGGCAGCAACCTGCCGCAGCTGCAGAACCTCATCAAGCGGGACCCGACCTCCTACACCGAGGAGGTACGGAGCCGGGGGGCAGCGGGGTCGGGGCGGCTGAGGGAAGCCGCGGTGGGCAGGGGGTCAGTTGCCTGCCCCGCTCGGCAGCCGCCGCCCCTCTGTGTGCTCAGTTCCTCCAGCAGTACCACCACTACCAGTCCCATGTGGAGATTTTCACCTTCCAGCCGGACAAGCCCAGCAAGGAGCTGGCGGAGCTGGTGATGTTCCTGGCGCAGGTAAGGGGGGCTCGCGAGGAGGTAGCCCGGGGCTTGCCCTAGGGGCTTCAGCTCTGTCTCTGCTCAGGTCGCCCACTGCTACCCAGAACACATGGCCAGCTTTCCCCAGCAGCTGAAGGACCTGCTCTCCTACCACCACACGGTCCTGGACACAGACCTGCGCATGGTGAGACCCACAGAAGGGCGTCCGGCGCCCCGTTGGCGAAGGTCCGCCTGCTCTGCCGGAGATGACCCAGCTTACGGTTTGCGGGGGGGGGGGGTTGTTAATGGAGTGCTGTGAAATGTCCCCTTTTCTCTTACAGACCTTCTGTAAGGCTTTGATCTTGCTCAGGAACAAGAACCTGATAAACCCCACCAGTTTGCTGGAGCTCTTCTTTCAGCTGCTGCGGTGCCATGACAAGCTTCTACGAAAAGTAAGTCCTGCTTACGGAACCACGTCCTGGAACCGTTTCAGGTGGACGGGACCTTTAAGACCGTGGAGTCTTGGTTTCCAGGGGGTTTTGATGGACCTGACAGAAGTCACGCAGTGCTGGCAGACAGCTGATCTCTTTTCCTTGGAAACAGCTTAGAAGAGCTCTGGGGTTTTTTTCCGCAGTTGGTGGTGGCAGAGGGAAGGCTTGATTAGCATGTTTAATTAGCAATTAAGCGTGGAGATGTGAACATCTTGAGTCTGCTGTTGCGCTTGGAGTTGAACAGCTTGGGTGTGCCTGCGGGTGGAAGCCATGATGATGCTGCTGTCAGAGCAAGCCTGGCTGAATTCCTTGTGAGAGCTTTGGGGTAAAGCAGCTGAGCCCAAAGCAGCTGCTAAAGCTGCATTTCGGGTTTTGGCCTTAAAAGTGGAAACGCCTCCATTTGGCCCCCAGAAGGACCAAACTGGCCAACAGAAAGTGCTTGGCTGGAGCTGCGGGTGGGCTTTTTGAAGCAATGCTTCGTGCTGTTTGTTCTCCTGCCTTACTGCGCTGCAGTTCACGCTTCTCAAATACCCAAAGCGTACCCGAGGCTTCCCGGGGGAACTTCTTGTTGTTTTTCCAGTAACTTAGCTAAGAACGTTCTCGGTGGTGGTTGGCTGCTCTCTGAGCTTGGGGCTTAGACTTTGGGGGGGTCGTCCCGTATCTGCATGACTCCGCAGCTGACTCCCTGCTACCCTTCCCTTCGCAGACTCTGTACACGCACATCGTGTCGGACATCAAGAATGTCAACGCTAAACACAAGAACAATAAAGTCAACACGGTGAGTATAGCACCTTTTGGATATGCTTCAGCTTGACCTCTTGGTGTTCTGAGAGGCCTCTGGTAATAATCGTGTCTTAACCTGGTTCTTAGATGCTGCAGAACTTCATGTACACCATGTTGAGAGACAGCAATCCCACTGCTGCCAAGATCTCCCTGGATGTGATGATAGAACTTTACAGGAGGAACATCTGGTAGGGCTGGCAGGCTCGTTTGGATTCCCTGTTTATGGTGGGGCAGCCATCCCGACGTCACTCGGAACGTAACGCGAGGGGCGGTCGCTTCAAGATCCGTGTTTTCCAGCGGGGCTGTATTTTGCGGGAGGGAATTTAGCTGGGAAGAAATACTGTCTTGGCTCAAGTCTTGGAGTTATTTCGCCTGAATAGCTGACCGCGTCAGTTGTGCGTGTTGCATGGGAAACGGAGGCTTTGTATCCACGAGAAGTATGTTAGTTTTTTTCCAGTGGAGAAACTGGTTATTTGCCTGCACTCCTGGAGCCTGTATCCCTTCAGTGAGTTGAGAGACTAGACTCTTAACGAAGCTTCCTGCTCGTTAGGAGTCGCGCTTCATCAGACCTTGGGAGAATAGCTTGAAATTGCCAAACTTTACAAGGTGACGTTTTGTCGTCTTCCAGGAACGATGCCAAAACAGTCAATGTCATCACAACTGCCTGCTTCTCTAAAGTCACAAAGGTGAGAACGGAACTGCAGCGATGAGATGGGAAGTGCTCTGCAGAATGATAGGAAGAGAATTTGCGTCTTCGCACCTGCTCCAGGCTTTGTGGAAGCCCAGCGGCTTTTTGTCTCTGTATGTGCCTCTGGTTGTTGAGGATGGGCAGCAAAAACTGACTGTTTGTCCAAGCCCTGCAGGTTTCAGTCTGGTTCGCTCTCTGTTCGTATCCGTGCCTATAAAAAATGGGGAGGGTCTTTGCAGAGCGGAAGACGTGGACGTAGGGCTGTTGTAAATACTCCTGTCCTACAGAAACTTCCTTTGCTTTCCAGGTATTAGTTGCTGGTTTGAAATTCTTTCTTGGGAAAGATGAAGATGAGAAACAAGACAGTGACTCGGAATCTGAGGTGGGTGTGTGTGTGTGTGTGTCGCTTCTTCTGAACTCCTAACAGGCCTGTCAGCCTGGTGACCCTGGCTCTGCCAGGCGGCTTGGTCTTCACCTTGGTTTTCTTCAGATGTTTCTGTGGTTCAGTGGTTTAGGCAGCTGGCCCCAACTGTGCTCCGCCTCGTGATTATGGGCAAACAAACCTGACTGAGTTGCCTTCAGAAGGCCGATACGGTTTTCGGTGCGGTGAAATTTAGGACAAGGGAGGCTTTTCTCGTGCTCCTGAGAAATGCTGATGCTTTTTGTTTCTCCGATGCCCATTTGAAGCCTGATGTCAACTGAGTCTTCTTTTCCTTGTGTCCTTTCCGAAGGACGATGTTCCTGCAGCCAGGGACCTGCTGGTGCGGTACGCGACGAGCAAGAAAACCACCAAGCGCAAGAAGAAACTGGAAAAAGCGATGAAGGTCCTCAAGGTGAGGAGAGGGCTGCCTGACTTGCCAACTTTTTAGCTTCATCCTTCAAGTGCAGAAATCTTGTTGCCACTCTTGACTTGGCTATCTCGGTGATATTTGTACTCTGCACTTGGTGACGCTTGTTAAAATCCCAGTGCCTCTCTTTGAGGAGGAGAAGGGTAAATAGGAGCTTTTAACAGCAGCCTGAAACTGAAGCGCTTGCAGCTTTTCCCCAGAAAGAAAACTGTCTTTTACTCTTTGCCACGCAGAAACAAAAGAAGAAGAACAAGCCCGAGGTGTTCAACTTCTCTGCCATTCACTTGATTCACGATCCCCAAGGTAAGCTTGCTTTTTGCGCGGTGGCTTGTTGGGTTTTTACGTTGCGTTAATCCCAGGCACTGAGGCTTAGGGACAGCTCTGCGGGGAGAATGCGAGGGACAAGTAGGTACAAAGGTGACAATGGGATACCTGCGGCGTGCTCCGTCCTAACGTTTCATAGCGTGTCCGAAAGTGCGATTCGTCCTGTTGTGCTGGAACACTTGCAGGTAGTCAGACAAGGAAGGAGTGATACTACATCACCTGATCAGGTGGCTACAGATCAGGACGTGGCTTTCTCTTTCTTCTTTGCGTGAAGGCCGTAATTTAGTGAACAAGGAGTAGTTCTCTTACTACAGCTTCTTTGGCTTAAATGCATTTCTGTTTGTCAAGTGGCATTAGACTTGGTCTTAGTCTGATCTCCTGAACTGCTGGGGATTTTAGACCTTCTAGGCATGTGACAAGAAAAACAACCCATCGGGGAAAGCGCTCTTGCTGTCTTTCATTTCTTTGCTGTGAGGGCCCAGGGACTTAAACCCAAACCGAAGCGCTGCCTTTTTTGAACCTAATGCCAGCTGAGTTCCGCACTGTGCTCTTCAAGTCTGCCACAAAACTATTCCTGCCTCTTCTAGACTTTGCCGAGAAGCTGCTGAAGCAGCTGGAGAGCTGTAAGGAACGATTTGAAGTGAAGATGATGCTCATGGACCTAATATCTAGGCTGGTTGGAATACATGAGGTATGCACGCTGATGGTTTTATAGTGGCGCGCACGCAGAGTGGTGTGAGACTTAGGTGGTACTAAGTGAGCTCTGCTGGAGCAAGGTGTTGGTCTGGAATAGCTGAGCCGTCCCTAACAAACAGGAGGATGTGCTCTCTGAGGAAATGGTCCCCAAGGCAAAGAGAAGTGGCACACCAGAGGGCTGTGCGGCAGAGTGCCCTAGTTTGAACTCTGTGCGGTATAAGAAGGACCACTCTGGGTTTCAGAGGGTTGAGCCTCGTGTTTCCTCTGCGCGAGTCGCTTCCTCGTAGCCGCCAATCAAACTCCAGAGAGGAGAGTGTGTCATGCAATAAACCCCAAGGTGTTTGGAGAGCACACTGTACAGAAGCGTTGTTTTTTACGCCTACCAAGGTGACCTCAAGTTAAGAGAAGAAGCTAATCTGTTACAACTTCTTTCCTGCAGCTTTTTCTCTTTAATTTCTACCCCTTCGTCCAGAGATTCCTCCAGCCCCATCAGAGAGGTAAGTCGCTGCTAGTAGATGACACTGCTGGTCGGTCACGTCACAGGTACGGTCAGCTCTTGCAAGTGGTGCTGTAAATGGATAGGCAGGAGTAGCCCAGGTGTGGATGAAGGAAGTGCAAGGCCCTGCCTGGCAGAAGCGCAAAGCACTTGGACTTTATGGAAGCTGCGTGCGCTCCGTGATGTGAGCTGAGCACTGCAGAAACCCCAGCAATGGAATGGAAGCCATCTGCTGAGTCCCTAGGTCCTCGTAAATCCTGACTCGTTGAGCAAAGCGTGACTGCCTTTTGCCGCTTTGTGTTACTGGTGTTTCGCTCCAGTTTTGGAGTGTTCCTTCCTCTTAGCTGGCCGCTGAGAGCCGGGACTGCTGCCGGGGTGGAGACCAGAGGAGTTCCTAATGCTTGGGGGGAGAGAAGAAATAGTTGTCCCAAATAACTCCAGCTTGAAACAGCTTTGAGACAAACTGAGCAGCTGGTCGAGTGAGCTGTTTTGGTGGAGCTACTTATTGCTCTGAGTAAGCTGCAGCAAGGTCCTTGGGCACGTTCTTCCCACTCTTCTTTTCTTTCAGAAGTGACAAAGATTCTCCTGTTTGCTGCACAGGCTTCGCATCAGCTGGTACCACCCGAGGTCGGTAGCCCTCCTGTGCTGGGCGATGTTCAAAAGGGGCAGCAGGCCAGGGTGGCAATATGACCGAGTGTCCTTGTGGGGAGGGGGGAAGGGGAATCGGGGAATCGGGTCAGGCCCCTGGTCTTTAGAAGCCTGTAGTAGTTGTGATTACTGTTACTAATGTGTAAGAATCTCCCCAGTTTCAGTAACTGTGTTAAGTTTGAACTTTTCCCTTCTCAGATTATCCAGTCGGTGTTAATGACCATTGCCAACAATTTTGTCACCGACAAGAATTCTGGGGAGGTCATGACTGTCGGGTGAGTAGAGAATCGTGCAAAGTCTATAAAACTCTCGCTGAAGGAGAAAAATATTTTCGGTTTTATGCCACCTATAACTCATTCCCGTCATTTTAAGAACCTCCTGGAATAAAACCAAGTTAGGACAGTATCTCGGCGGCAGCTTTCCACGTTTTTGTTGGCAGTGTTTTAAACTCCCCCGAATAATGGCTTTGTGCCCTCAGTGCTGGTGACTTCTCTAGATTTCACGGTGGTGTGCTTTTTGCTTTATTGTTCAGTTTCTTTTTTTAATCCCCCCCTGGATATTATTTCTCCTTCGAGGGCAGACAGCTTGTGTGAATGAATACGTTTGTACATACTCGGCGAGCGGCTGGCATCGCAGTTCAGGACGCTGTTCTGGGGATGAAATGTCACTACTGACAGCGAAGGAAAACGCTGCTGTTAGTGGGAGTTTAATGTGCTTTATTTAACTGGTCAGGAAAAGGAGCTGTGAAAGCTCTGGTCTAAGTGGAGTAAAGAACGATCAGCAAATGCCTGAAAGTTTATTCCTGGGCCAGCGGGAGTGCCTCCCAGCTGTAAAAGAATTGATTTGCCATATCTTGTTTAGAATCAACGCGATAAAAGAAATCACTGCAAGGTGTCCGTTGGCCATGAGTGAAGATCTGCTCCAAGACCTTGTACAGTACAAGACCCATAAAAATAAAAGTAAGTGTATTACATGGATAGGACTTAAATCTCCTGTATCATCTGGTCTTCCATGGCCACTGCTTTCATGATAGTGATGTCTTCCTGGGTTTTTCAGGGGTCTGAGAGGTATTGCCTGCAGTATCTCTGTTCCCTTTCTCTGCATTTCGAGTGTTTATACGTAGGAGACAAAACAGCCAAGGGTAGTTACGGCGGGGGGGTAACTGCAAGCGAAGAAAGGAGACTGCTAAGAGAGATTTAGCCCAAGGAGAGAGCTTGATTCCCACCCCCTGGAGAAATCAGAAGGAGCCAGAACTTGAGAAAAGGCATGAGCAGGTTGAAAATACAGATTCCTGGGGCTTTGTTTGCTCGGGACTCTGCTGTTCTGTACTGATTCCTGACTCTCTCGGTGGTTGTGTTGTTTGTTTTTTTTCCTGGGTAGATGTCATGATGTCTGCAAGAACTCTGATACACCTGTTCCGCTCTCTGAATCCAGAGATGCTGCAGAAGAAATTCAGGGTAAATGTTGTTTCAGGTGCACTGAATTCCCCCCAAACCTAGGCTCATGTGTTCAGAAATGGCAACTGTCCTCAGCCTCTTGAGCATGAGGTGGAGTCACGCCTGCGTTCTTCCCCTACCTGCTCCCTTCCTGCCTTTTGATATGGTGTGCTCTTATTTCAACCTTAGTTAAATGGATTTACCCCGACACAAGGATCACGCTACAGAAGCTTAGTTATCTTCCTAGAGTTTGTTCAACTCTTGAGTAATTCACGATCTTTTCTTCTTCCGTTAGGAAGAATTTCTTGTCGACGCGCACCCTCCCTTCCCCCAGATGCCCACGGTTTGTGGGCATTACAGTAGCAGCCTGCTTGATGTGTATCTTGTTGATTCACAGGGTAAGCCCACCGAGGCCTCCGCGGAAGCCAGGATTCACGAATATGGAGAACTGGATGCCAAAGATTACATTCCAGGAGCAGAAGTACTGGATGTTGAGAGTCAAAAGGATAAGGGAGGAACCCAAGAGGAAGGTTGGTCTTTTTCTTTACCGTTTTTCTAGTGAGTGTCATTGTCGCGGAGGTTTTATTTGGATGTTGGCGCGTTTAGTTTGGCGCCGTGATGTGCTGCGTGGCTCTCGCGCGTCTGTATTTGTCCGCCAAGAAGCGCCGATGAGATCTTTAAGCGATGTTTGTTACCGTGTTGCTTCGTGCCGTGGACAGGGAGGGATGGCAAAGGAGGGACGGATGTTGTACAGCTGTGAAACTTCATGCGGTCAGCTCTTCCTAAAGGAAAGCCTGTGGTGTATTCTAAACCCCTGAACTAGTACTTCTAAAGAAGTTTGCCTTTGTGTGAATGCTCTACGTGACCTGAGCTCGAGCAGCTAAGCAGAACCCGTATTATGAGCTCTGTGCTTCTTCCCCTGAGCAGATGGATGGGAAAGCGCTAGTCTGAGCGGGGAAGAAGATAACGAAGATGGCGAATGGATTGATGTGCATCACTCCTCGGACGAGGAGCAGCAAGAAGTAGTGAGTTTTAAGTGTCTTATACCGCAAATACAAATGAGCCTTGTTACTAGCAGACCAAATTTGCCTGCTCTGTAGTACCTGGGTGTGGCTACTTGTAAAGAACTATTCAGGGTTGCGGAGTAACTTGACCAGAATGGGGGGGGTTGAAGTGCTATTTACCGGCTGGGCTGAAGGACATGTGTGGCTGGGTGAGGGGGAGAGATAGGGGATTCTGTCCCAGTGCCGAGTCCCTTCCAAGCAATGATACCTACACGAGTGCTTTTAGTCACCCTGGAGTATGTGGCAGGTGTACTTTGTTGATACTATACGTTGGACGTATGACTATGAGGAATCCTAGCAGCTGGTAGGATGTTGCCCCTGTGTAGGTATTTGGGAGGCAAGGGTCACGGATTGCGGCGTAGAAGTAGCTGGTAAAGCTCTGGATGATCCTCCTCTTGTTTTTTTTCCAAAGGCAGAGAAGGTGAAAAGCATGCCCCTAGAGGAACGAAAAGCCAAAGCTGCAGCAGTCAGTACAAGCAGGCTGCTGACTCAAGAAGACTTCCGCAAAATACGCCTTGCCCAGCTTTCCAAAGAAGTTAACGCTGCGCCCGGAAAAGCTGCGAAGAGGAAAAATATTGAGATAGATGATGAAGAGGAGGAGAGCAGGTAGGAACTCGGAGAGACAAAGGGTCAAGAGGGCATCCCCCGCTTTTCTTGCCGGACCAAGCTGTGTGGGTGATGGCCTCTTGCCGTGTTTTCGTGTGCAGGGGAGAGTTGCTTTCGCTCCGGGATATTGAACACCTGCATAAGAAGCCGAAATCGGACAAGGAGACCAGGCTGGCAACTGCAATGGTGAGGAAGGCGGCCCTTTCGTACCCTCTCTCTTCCCAGGCAGGCGGGGCTTGTGTTTGCCTCCTGCAGGAGGAGGTGGGGCTGCACATGTAAGGCATGCGTCCAGCTGCCAGCCTTGGGCTGTTGCATTTTGGCTGTAACAAACAGCCTCCTGCTGGTCGGAGGTGACAGTGAAAGCAGACGCACCCAGTCTTCCCTGTGACTTCAAGAAACACGGCCGCAGTCGAGCGACATAGCGCACGCTCATACCGATCCTGAGGGGGTTGTTTCTGCCCTAGAACCTATCACCGTAGCAGCTGGCCTGACCTGTGGAAAGGAGAATGCCCCCCTGCTCTTACATGACACTGTTTCTCCTAGGCTGGGAAAACAGACAGGAAAGAATTTGTGAAAAAGAAAACGAGAATTAACCCCTTTGCCAGCTCTTCCAACAAAGAAAAGCAGAAGAACAAGAACTTTATGATGATGAGATACAGCCACAGTGTCCGGACAAAAAATAAGCGTTCTTTCAGAGAAAAACAGGTAATACTTGGTTTGAAAGTAGATGCCTCAGTCCGAGCAGTAAATTTCTACTGCGGGCAAAGTGCTCTACGTTGTGCCCCGCGTCGATGCTGTTTCCTCCGATGGTTTGCGTGCTGGGAAGAACTGGGCTGGGTTGGTGGCTGCCCTCGAATCCTACCCCGGAGGAGGTGTGTCAGAGGTGGTGGTGGTGGTGAGGAAAGGTTTTGGCAGTCCTTTTAATATGCCCCGAGGACCAAGCTCTGTTGCCAAGTCACGTGTAGGTTGGGAAGGTGATGATCATGTGGTTTTGGTTTTGTGTTGGAAGGAGATCATAACAGAACCCTGAATGTACTCCTGTGATAGAAGAAATGTCTCCCTGGTAGGAGTTCTTTAGGACCAGCTTTTCGTGTGGTGTTTTTTTTTTCCACTCTCCATATTCTTTCTTTGACCTTTCCCCTGTTACTATCATATTACAGGCTTGTCTGTCCTGGCCTTGAGGTCATCTGATAGCTTCTCACAGATGTACCCAAAGCACGGGCAAAAATGCTATTTATTACCTCTCTGAACCTGCTCCAGTGGTGCAGCTCGGCCGAACGGGGGTGGCAGCTGCTGCCAGAGCGCTGCTCTAGGCCCCCTGCCCTGCCGTGTTTCACCTTGCCAGGTTAAGGCTGTGCTAACAACCATCTGCCTGGAAATCCTTTTATCTAACCTGGCAGATGGCCCGCCTGGGGTTTTATAGGGCGTTAGAAAGCGGAACTCCCGCTCTTCACAATGCTGCTTATACTTGGTTCCTGGCTTTCTAAAAGCCATCGGGAATGGTTTCGGTCCTTACTCGGGATTAACGTTTCAAGTTGAAATGTAACAAGCAGTGAAAGAGGAATGTTTTCATACTTTTTTTTTCCCCTCACTAAAGTTAGGCCCCAGCATCAATTGTGTTGATCATCACTGGGAAATAAGTGTTAAATGCGGGTTGGAGCGGCGGAGTTGTAGGACACTCTGTTCTGCTTCTCAGTGTGGTGGGAAATAAAAATGGACTGTTGTATATAATCCAGAGCTAAATCCCCGTACCAGCTAGAACCACATCTGAAATGGCCAGCAGAGTCGCTTGAGCGACGGGTAGAAATGCTAACATCTCTCCTTTTCTCTCCTTGAAAAGCAGCTTTCTGATACTCTTTCAAAAAATGCCACTTAATCCTACTTACCTCTCAGCTGGCCTCAAGTTTTTTCTTGATCTCTTCTAACTGAATATGAGTCACTGAAAGAAGTTGGTTGCTCTCATCTTTCATGTGATAAGATTTGCTAATGTACCGAAATGCTGCTTTTTTTTTGGAGGCCCGACTCTTTCTTTCAGTGCCTGTAGAGTTTAGCTAAATAACCCCGGCATTTCCACCCCTGCGGGTGTTAACATTTCCCAGTTACTGCTCCCAGTTGTAGCCGGTAAACTAATGTTAGTGTTTTTTCTGACTTGAGAAGGGTCGATGTGACAGTGGTGTTGTCTCCTTACCTGAATATCCCCCTCTTGTTCCCGATTTAGCTGGCTCTGCGAGATGCGCTTCTGAAAAAGAGAAAACGGCTGCTGAAATAAGGAGGCAGTGATGAAGAGGAGTACGCAGTCGCCCTTTAGTCACCGAGCCCTAGGAATGCCTATTTCAACCCTCCCACCACCCCAGAGGAAAGAGGGGACTGAAAAGCCTCATGGATTTGTTGCTCTTGTTCAGAGCTACACGTTGACCGCCTCCGGCTGTTGGCTGCCGATTGTGTCTGTAGGAAAGGTGGAAGAGGCCTTGAGCCTCGCAGGGTTTTGACTTTATTGTTTTCAAAGCATTCTAGGGAAGGAAGCTGTTATGTTTATTGACTATAACTTACACCCGGGTTTGTATGTGTAAGTATGAAAACGTGCAACCTTACTGCGAAAATTTTTCACTTGAAACAATTAATGAAGAGGTAATTGGCTAAAAACCACGCTGGCTCAGTCTATGAAGTGCGTCTATATAAGGTCTGTGTCTCTCTTATGCATGTGACTGTACAGACTAGGTCACTTGCTGTCTTTTTTCTTTTTAACCTGTTGAGTAATAATAGAACCAAATCCTTGTAATATAGGTAAGGTCAAGTGAACAGGTCAAGGGAAGAACACTTTCAGTATGGTTTATGAAGAGTAACGTTGATATGTGGATGGTTTTCTGGAAAGGATGGGCTTTTCTTTTGGCCTTAACCTCTGCTGGGACCACACAAAGGTTCTCTGTACCTTACCCAGGCTGCTGTTGTAACAGAAACCTGGAGTTACTTATGCCACCCTTCTCCAAGCTAACGACTTCCGAGGCTGAAAAGGAGAGGCGAGTACCTTTTTGGTGAAATTTAGGAGAAGTTTAGTGACCTGCCTTCCCTTTCGCCTCTTGTTTACAGCCCACCAGGCTGAGCTGCGCCCGCTTGTTGCCAAGCGTGGGGCTGCCTCCTGTCCCCCCATTTGAAAACGAGTGCTGTGCTGCCCTTTCTAAGCTACTGAGCGTAGAGAAGCGCAGGGGAGGGGAGCTGCAGACGCTCCACGGTGGCGTTTTCCCCCTTCCTTGCTGTGTTTTCAGTCTGTCCCTCGCCACCTACCTCGGGCAGCTGGAGCGCTGGGCTGCCCCAGGGCGGGAGGGGCCCCGGGAGAGACTGGAACGACCCGAGTAGATCTCGGAGGGCGCCGTAACATTAAAAAACTATTCTATCCATAAAGACATCTTTATAAAACTTAAAGCAAATTATTTATATCTG
>JAAGNO010021319.1:23368-43261 GCA_033439905.1 Ceryle rudis | reverse complement strand
AGGTCTCCCCAGAGGCAGCACCAGCGCCGCTGTCGGGCTCAGCGCTGCGCTGCGCTGGGGCGACTGAGGGACCCTGTTCAACGCGGGGCAGCCTCGGCCGCTCCTCACAGAGCCCGGCCCTGCAGTCCCCGGCCATGAAACCTCGGCACGGACAGCCAACGCATGTTAATCAAGCAGTTTTTTAACTGGGACCTTGACAAGAAGGGTTTGATTTTCTATCATTTTTATAGTGGTATTTTCAAAATCTAGTGCTGTTTATGTCTTTGGAGGTGACAAAGCCAAACAGAAGTAAATGTTAGCCTGCAACAAAACTTGTTCACAAGGTATGCATAAGGCTTTTGGGGGCCATCAAGTGTTCCCCACGATAGAGCAAGGGACCTGATTCAGAAAAGGACTTCATCAGATGAAGGCAGCTGTACCTTCTGTACCACATAGACATAGAAGGCTGTGTTACCTCAGGTACGGCTCTGGGGAAACCCTGAACAACCCAAGGGGAGGAGTGATTTCCATTGGAGAGTGTGGATTTCCTTCCCTTGATTCCAGACACCGTTATAACCCCGAGGCTGGCTTTGGTCAGGGCAAGCTTTTCTTAACCTCTGCAACAGAGTTGTGTCTGTGCCCTGCGGGGAATTGGCGAAGGTCTCTGCTATTACCTCTTGCACTGTCTTCTCTTGACAGACACCATTGCCGTGTGTGTAACAATGCTATTTCTTTTCTTTTCTCTTGGCAGGAAAGATGGAGTCTGCCCATGTTGCAAAGCAGATGAAAGCCATTTGCAGAATGGTCGATGGTTTGGCATTTTTTCCTTGTAGATGGCAGCTGATTTTGGAGGTGCCTGCTGCTGTGTTTATTTACTCTTTGGTGTAGTTATTTCCATCTATCATCACTATAAACTTTTTCTTCCTTCTGTGAGCATGTGGCATGTGAACAGTAGCTAAATTTAGCGGTTGTATCTCCTCTTCTGCTTTTTAATATCATGGGTGATCACATAGTAAAGTGACAAGCAGTGAAGGAAAGAGAAAGCAGGACTAGTTTTCACTGTGTTAAAATGTAGAGAGTTACATTTCTCTTCACTCCATCAAAGCTGAACTCCTTTGGTGTCAAGTGAGCGAGGCTGCCTAGTTATATGAAGTACTTAGCCCTTAGTGGCATTTCCATTGCCCACTTCCATAACTAGCACAGTTACAGTTGTGCTCACTGTGATCATTTGACTCAAACCTTGCTGTATGGGAGCTGTTGGGCTTTTCTTTCCCTTGCACTGGCTAGGCTTTTTCTTCCTATTGTAGCCACCTGAATGGAAGTGATTTACTGTGATTTTGGGGTGAGATTTTTTCCACATGGAGAAAATAAATTGCAATTACTTTGAGAATGACTTGAATGCAGATAGAATATTTAGCAGGATAAGGGGGCACTGGTTAGAGTCAATTATAAGTTGGTTGACCTGATTTGGTAATCAGATTGATCTGGGAACTTTGTGATGCCTAGAAAACTGTACTCTGTCCTCACAAGGTGGGAATTTTGCTTATGCGCACACATTTGATTTGGAAAACTAACTCTTTTATAGATCTGTATCTGCTGTGATAAATTGGATTTAATGATCAGCAGCAGCATGCCCAGATTAATCCTTTTACTCTAACCAAATTATACTGCATCAAATTTACTTCTCAGGGGACTGTTTGACTCTTCTGTGCAGTGAGCAGAAGAAACTTGGCACATCCTGTGCTTAGACACAGATACATACAGATTATGTGGATTCAGTATCCGTCTTTAATGTCTTTAATATTTGTTTATTTAGTCTATGATATGCCACTCTAATGTGGCTCTATTTTTTTTCACTCCACTGGCAAACTTGTAATCCTAAGAATGGTAATATTTCACATTTCTGTACTTCCAAGTTTTACTGTAGCCCAATGTGTAAGTAACTTTTTGATGTGGCTAGTTCTGTAATGAAATAGAGGAACCGGCTAGAAATGCAATGATGTTACAAAGCCCTCTGAGGTGGTGAGTAGAGTCGTGTCCAGTGAGGGAGCAGTAGAGAGAATGTTTGGAAATCAAAACATAATTAACTAGGACAGAAGTTGGCATGATACAGTACCATTATGTGCCAGGCACTGTAGAGGGGGAAATGCTTGGGCTCAGGTTCTCATCCAGAGGTTGTGACTTCAGTATGCTGCTGGAGCATGTCTGCTACTGGAAGTATTTAATTTAGACATAACTCCAGTGAATAGAAGAGCCTGAGAAAGTGCCTGGTATCATTATTACTCTCCAATTAATCAATGATGAAAAAAGGTTTGTGTCCACACTTTTATCTTTCACAGGGGCAAAAATGCACTCTTGAAGCACGCGGTGTTTGAGCACCATGTTTGTGGTGCAAGCAGTTCTTCAGAGGTCTTCCAAAAAATACTGACTTCACCATATCTTGCTGACTTCCCATGTCTAGGATAAATTTGCTGTAACCTAAGGTGGTATTTATTTCTTATATTAAATTTGCATTAGAATACATGAGACCTAGAAGCTCATTGGGAACCCCAAGACAGTTGTTATGTGAGATGAAGTTCTATTTTATTTGTGTACTGAAGTGCATTTACAGTAACAGGATCAGCTTTTAGAGACTTCTTTGACAAAGAGCTGGCATAATGGCTTGGGCTAACAGTAGAATGTGGGCATTGCCAAGATGTGATAAGGGCTTATAATATAATGATTAGCAGACTAGATCGCTCCAGTTCTGAAAAAGGAGGCAAATTCTATGTGTGTTGCTTGAAGTGATTGTGAAGATTTTGACAGCAAGTTTTTGCTTGCCACCTCATGTAAATTCTTCTGCCAAACAACGTTTTATTTTTCTTTTTAGATGTAGTCATAAGATCAAATATATCATTGTTGAGAAATTAAGATGAAATGCAGATATTTATAAGATTAATTTAAAAAGTATGTGTGCTATCTATGAGTATACCTGCAGAGGTGCATCTGTATACACATGCACACAGCTGATGAATGAATTTTGAGAGCCTGTCTAAATAGTAATCCATTTTTCTTTGTCCTTTATGAGATCGATAATACGGGTAACACACTTCACATTTTCTAAACTGATATAGTCTGTTTCTAGAAAGTGCTTTCTTTAAAACTGTATCCAAAAGGTCACCACCCTGGCATAAAGGGGAAAAATAATGCAGAGATCTTGCAGTCAGAGACAAATAGTTTTCTGCCTTTGTACACATCTCTGCTACTAAACTGCTCCTGCACCAAGGAAAGCCATTTACAGGATTTTTTTTTTTTTACTTAACAGTTGCAATGCCCTTAAGAGCACCCGGTTGTTTCTGTATTATCTTCTCCAGTTCTCCTGCAGTATAGCTGCAAGAAAAACCCTGTTTACAGAGAGCTAGTACTATTCTGTGAAGTGTTTCTCAGCAAACCTTGCAGGTCAATAGCATGTGTTTTGACAGCTTTGAAAGTATTCTCAGATAATAATATGGAGTTCCTACTTTTTTTGTTACAAGAGTTCTTTAACTAAGTGCAGGTACCTCTTACAATTTAGTTTTATATCGATCCTACTGTAAGAGTACCTGTGAAGGTAAAAAGCAAGTAGGGATGGACTGGCCTTATAATTGCCATACGCCTGATTTGCCATAATCTGTGTCTGAGGTAGCTGCTTATACCTGTGCTGAACTCCCTCACTGCTGTGTGACAGAGACCACATGCAACCTCTACACAGGTTTATTGGGCTATTTTTTTGTGAATTAGCTCAGTCTCTTTTACTCCTTCACCTCTCATCTTTTTTATTTTTTTTCCTACCTATGTATCCAGTGACCAGACTTTTGCTTACAACAACAATCATTTTAAATCCTATGCTTAGAAGGTATTTCCCTTCTCCAGGTGCCATTTTTGTCATCTGTGTTGCCCCTTCCCCTTTTGTTGAGCTCCATAATCTCAGTCCCCACTGTTCAGTTGTATTGGGAGAGTCTTTTCCCTTGTTCTGCCTTGATCCTATACTAAATAGAAGCTTGTTTAACTTTTCTGCATCTTATGTTCTGTCGACATACCTGTTGATGCAGCTTACCCATGTGTCTTTTCCACCCTATTAATGAGGCCACCTTGATCAGTGCTTTGTTTCTTCCTAAGCATTTTCAAGTGCTGTTGTCTCTGCTGACACATTCTGGGGGGGATTGTCTTCCCCAAATGAAACCATAAAACCTATGAATTTGTCTTCTGTCACCAGTAATTTTGTTCATACTATTGAAATAATTTTGAAACAATACATTTTTGTCATATGGTCATCAGCTTTCACATGGTGTTTTCTTGTTTTGGTATGAAGACTGGGGAAAGGTCGTAACTGTTTCCACTGGTTTTGTATTGCACTTAGCGCAATGATCCCTGCTGATAGGAACTAAGGTCCTGCCCCAAGCAATCAAAAGGAAAAATTTTAATAAAAATCTTGATCTGTCTCGGTCCACTTGTTCAATAATATGTAAATATTAATAGGTGAACTGGTGCACTTTCTACAATAATGGAACACAGATGTTGTTTCTTGATGTAGCACATTTGGCAATAGATGCTCATCTCATACAGACATTTTAATATTGTGTTATATCTAGCATAATATCTAGATGTTACATTTTAAATAACAGTGGAATGAAATAGACCAACAGAATAGGGTAGAGTGAAATCTGGTGAAGTCACCATTGCGAGTTCTTCAGACGCACATATATTTTGTTACAATAATATAATTTGTTACAATATTTTTTATCTTAATTTGCCCATACAGCTTTAAAAATTTAGAAAGCTGTTAAGAGATTCTTTAAAACAATGAAAAATATACAGTACAATGGTACAATGAATTTGTCTGAATTCAGGCGTACAAGAGAAGCAAATGTCGTTCAGTGAAATATCATTCCGTGTCATATACAGCCAGTATATAGAATAGCTGTATTGAAAAATCCATTCCTCTGCTAATGATTAGTGCTGCCAGTGCTCTTCTCTGTGTTGTGTGTAGTGGGAAATCTCTGAAGCTTTTTCTTTTTTTTTTTGATAAAGGAATAAATTTAGGCTGCACGCTCAGTCTCTTTCCCAGTATCTGAGGATAGCATTTTTGCTGTCAATAAGGTATTTGCTGTCTGAGCAACAGTGTGATGAACAATTATCTTGGGTTTTCTTATGCGGTAGAATTGTCGGATGAGTATAGCATAAAGCTTAACCTTACTTCGTTATTTCTAAAATGAATGAATAAAGCACGATTGCCCGTGCATCCCATTAGTGTATAATTCATGGGGCTAAATAATAACCAAAAGTTTGCAATCACCATTCAAGAGCCGTTTCAAAGGCATTATGCATGGATGCAAAAGCAAAACTCGGTTTTACTGTTGCCCCTAAAAATGAACTATGAATCCAGGCTTCTGAGCAAGAAACAGAAAATCTCTTTACAGCTCTCTCATTAGCCAAGTGTGTTTCATCTTTAGCCATATGGTTGGTAATTAGAATAACAGCTGAAGTACAATAAAAGTGTTCCTATTAAAATAGTGAAGTTCATAGCTCTCGTGCAGGTAAAATTACTCCTGTAGTTCGGTGCTTGTATAAACAATGTCTTAATTATGTTTGCATCTAATACTATCAGCAGTCCCACTTTCATAGCTATGGTCAGTTTTGTAGTTTATTCCAGGTAGGAAGAAAAAATGATGATGGAGTTTGTCATCTCTAATAGCATCTGTGAATTATAGCATGCACGGGACAAGGAATGGACACAAATGCACAATACTGAAGGAGAAAAATATGCAAGGAAAAGAACACAAAAGAGGTTCAGAAAATGCAGCCCCAGAGGGAAGTTCAAGGCAAGGAGATACATTTGATCTAGAAAGAAGGTGGCTAAACGAGATTGAGAGGGAACGAGAGAAGCAGCAAAAGAGGTTTAGAACCTTGTAACACCTGCTCTGTCCTTATAGTCCCCTCTCAAGCCATCCTCTGGCTGATGCTCTTTAAAGATGTGATGGACCTTAGTCTCTTATTTTTCTCCACCTCAGCTCTTTCTTAACTGTCCCTGCCCAGAACTGACACACACATGCTTCATCCTTACATTCACTTCTGGTTTTGGTGGCAGCATGTCCTTGGAGATTTTTTAAAGTAAAGGGCAGTGGTTAAATGTACCAGTTTCAGAAAGCTTAAGTGCCATCTGTGACAATATCTTAGGCCAACCAGCAGTTATAACATGTGAAGCTAATTAATATTTACATGTTGTCTATACATATGTGCTTTTGGATAATTGTCTTGTTCCCTGTCTACAGAGAGTGCTTTTAAATGCAAAAACATTGTTTAACTGTCTTGTGGGAAGGAGTGTAGTTTGTGAGGTGATATGTGGGTACACGTGTCTTCAGACAAATCATCATGGCTTTGACCTTGTTTAGCAGTAAAATTCAGATAAATCAGAATGTTCTTTGTCGATACATGTAAAATGAGGGTAGAATGAACAGGAGGCTTCTAGAAAAGGTGGAAAGCAAAGTAACCTCTGATAAGGATAAATTAGAGGCCTACTTCCAGTGTAAGCCAGCTGACAACATTCTGGTGTAAACCCGGAGAGGTTAACCAGTCCATGAATTATTCAGTTTTGTGATGTGTGTATTTTTTAATATTCTAACAAAACTGCTTAGAATAGGTATACACACTAGGCCAGGTACTACACGTGTAATTCCCACTGAAATCAGTACATTTACATAAAGGTTGCTTTGGTTTTGTAGAAACAGTTCCTCTGGGTGACTGCAAATTTAATGAGAAAAGCACCAACAAGTTAGTGAGCTTGTAGAAGCAAGATATTTTTTTCTGATATTAAGTGTAGTTTTCATTTGAGATGAGGGGAGTAGGCAATTTTTCTACCTGTTAAGGAGAGCAGGTGCTGGCCAGACTTTCAGGTGGCATCCATTACAGCTAAAGGGGCTTCCGTAACTCTCACCAGCTGAGGCTGTTACCACTTCTAATCAAGAAAAAGCAACTGTGCATAGTGAGGGCCTTTGCTAAGACTAGAGGACCTAGTCTGCTGCTCTGATGGCAAAATTAAGGATGAAAGCATAGCAAAAATGTTGGTGTTGCTGAGAGTCTCTAGGTCTCCTCTCTGCTTTTTCAGGATCTGCGGTTTCCCATGCTACTATGATTGTTGCATCACTGACTTTGCTGATGGAGCCTGGAATACACTTCAAAATGCAGAGACTCATAATGACCTGTGAATGGGAGGTTCTTTCACAAGTACTTTGGAGGAAAGAAATCGGAACCCAAAATGATCTTAAAATGGAGGACTGGATTCTAGCATCAAACAGGTAAGTGCAAGGAAGGAAACCCACAGATAACAGAATATTTAGTCTGACAGCTGGTCAGAAATAAATAAATAAATTTGGTGGTTGTAACACATTGTAAACTGAATATATGGAATATGTGACCAAAATACAGTGTTTTTACCCAAGAGAAAAATATAAGCTAATTTAACTTTGGAATGTCTTAGCTGGAGTTTTGTATCTGAGAGAGGATGCAGCTTTGTCTTTCCTGGGATTTTCGAGCCTTCAGCTAGAATATAGGTGCAGTCTTGAGCTTCACATGTTAAGACAGATGTACAAAAATGAGAAAAATATGAAAGGAAAAAAATAGAAATGAGAAATTCAGCAGATTTAACCTCTGAGGAAAGTTTGAGGAAATTAGATTATTTTTCTCTAGGAAAAAAAGTTGTCTGAAGGGAGACCACAGTAACAAATACCTAGTCTGTAAAAGGTGCTGTAAAGAAGATTGTGGGTGGTTTTTTTTCTGTATTCCCTGAGGGTAAACCAAGGAGTAATCAGCTTTAATTGCAGGAAAGAAGATATAATGTGTGTATTAAAAAAAAAAAAAAATTAAAAAAAAAAAAAAAATCCCCTTTTCCCCAATAAAAATAGTCGAGTAGTAGAAGCAGGCAGCCAGGTACGCTAGGGCATCCTTAGAGATGTTTTCTTAAGGGGGTCTTAAGAAAATATTAAGTGTTATCTTGGGTACTCTTAATTTGCTCCCTAGCACAGGAGATGAAGCAGGTGATATTTTCTTCAGACTATTTGCGTGTTCTCTGCCATAGACTGTAGTGTCTCATTTTTACTGTATTCTGATTGCTGTGATGCAAAATTGAAATATTACAGCCCTTGGAAGAGCGCTGTTGAACTAAGATCTCACAATGGGAAGTGTGGTGAATATTGCAGGGAGTTCTTTTTATATGCCACAGAGTAGGTGTACATCTCATAACAGAGCAGCGGGTATCGTGCCTTGAAATACCAGAATTAGGAGTTTGGAATTTCTCATGGTGTGGTGTTTTCCAGACTTGATGGTTTGTCAGGCTACTGCGCCTTTTTTTTTTTTAATAACAAAAAAAAAATCTTATCAGAATATATTTCTTTATGTAGCAATGTAGACATGTGTTTGCCATTTCAGCTTATTCTGCCTTCTGCCTACTCTACAGAGCAGACAAAACAAGAAAGAAAATACCCCCCGATTCAGTTTTAAATACAAAAAGCTGACATTCATAGATTTTTTTCTATTTATTTTCTCTCCCTCTTTTTTTTTTTTTTTTTTGTTTGTTTGTTATTATTATTATTATCTATTTTTAAACTTTCCTTTACTTAAGGTCAAAAGGGACCTTTTAGATTGCCTGGTCTGACCTTGACTTGATTTAGTTTAATACAGCATCAGTGCTGGTAACAAAACAGTTTCTGATGATGACATGGTCATTCGCAGTCATGTTCAGGAGCTACTATATTCTCCCATACCATCTAAAGCTGTTTGTTATATATGTGTGTGTGTGCGTGCTCATATGTTTGGACATGTTCCTACTGATTCATGTATTTGCATCAGTGTAATATGGGGTCCCCTGTATCATTAACAAATTCCTTTTGCACAATTCTCTTGCTTTCTGAGCATATTTTTCAGTATTTCTAGGAGCGCTGGTTTTGAGAGAAGTTTTAGTGCTGATGGTAATGTATTTCTCATTAATTAGAAAATCCTTGCTGTAGAGACTAAGAAACAAGTTATTTGAACAGTTGCTACTTCTTACCGCATAACAGAAAAGCAATGGAAAAAAAAAAAACAACCTTTTTTTGGGCTGAGACTTTAAGATGATAAAAGTAATGATGAAATTCTCTATTATGTTCTCACACGTATGTTTTCTCTTTTTTCATATCTGTCACTTCTTACTGCAAAGGAAGCCGGAAACACCTTCTTGTTCTGAAGTTGTATAATCAGCACAATGTATGCTAACTCAGGCTAATAGATGACTTCTAATACAGGTAAAAATAGCTCCTTACGGTTCTGACTTAGTATACCTAAGCATGTGTTTAGGTTTAGATATGTGCTTGAATCTTAAGTACATTATAGACCAAATTTAAGCACTGAACAGAAAAGAATAGAGGCAAATCCTTCAGTCTTTATAAAATTTATTTAATGTGTATAGATCAAAAGACATTTCCTCTAGAGGTTCTTTATTTATTTTGTGTTCACTCTCAAAGTACTTTTAATGAAATTTCCAGTCCTGAGACTGACTTTGCAGGAGTCATGTGGAGTTTGCAGACTCGGGACCTGAATCATGACACTGTCATGTAGCAAAGTAGCTTGTAGTTATCAGTCTTTCACAACTGTTAAGGAGTTCGTTGTTTTCAACACCTAAAAAGTAGTTGATTATCTCAGAGAAGCAAGATGAGATCATCCATGAATTGAAGGAATTTTGCCTGCACTGAGTGAGCTTTTCTAGCATATGAAAGATTTTTTGAGAATTGATGTATTATGCCTTTATAGTTAAGACTGGAGTGTTTGGAGTAGAGAGCTGTTAAAGTGGCTTGAAATGAGGTGCTGTAAGACTAGAGTTTGATTGAAAAGGTGACATCCACCTAAGCAGTGAATTATGGGTCACTCTGTGTTATCAAGAGAACAGAATTAGTACAGCCCAAAAGAAAAGTGAGTGCACAATATGACAGTAGCCCAGGGCATACCTGAGAAGAATTAGTAAAATGAGATTATATGCAGTATGTGGTTCAGACACAGTAAGCAGTAATGGGATAAAACAGAAGAAGGCAGGTGTAAATAGCAGGGAGCACTCTGAAAGGATCAGTAAAATTACCATCCTAGGGGGCTCTGTGCAGTCTGTCTTTTTGTCTGTCACTGGTGAGTAGGAGATGAGATGGTCTCCTCAGCCTGTTGGAGAAAAATTATTTTGGCTACTTTAAGCAAAACAAAAAAAACACAGACAAAAAAAAAAGCCTAAACCAGAATAGGGTTTGTTCCCCTTTTTGTATTTTGGAGTTGAAATACTCTGTTACGTGAATGCTTTAAGCCAAATCTAGGGGAGGGACTGAACAAAGAAAAGAACTTCTCTACTTCAGGAACCATTATTGGATCTTCAATACATTGCTCTTACTGTGCATAGGATGTGGAAAATTACCAAAAAAAATCAAAATGAACCAACCAAAATTATAGGAAGAAGAAGAAAGAAAGAAATTGCTTTAGAGTGAGAGCACACTGTAAAAAACATTGTGTGATTTGAGTGGGCCTGCATTCTGATATGACTAGTTGTCATTTGCAGTGGCCACATTACACCTCCAAGTCTTGCTTCTGAGCCAACATTCAGTTAGGTAAGAATCACTGTGTTCTCAAGGTCTCGTATCTTCTCCATTTCAAAAGGCTGCAAAAATATGTATCTAATTATAGATGTTGCTTGTTGTTGCCAGCTCAAGCATTTCTGTGCTGGTAAACTTTCAAGGCACATCTCTTTACTGTTGTTTGGAAATAGGAAAAAAGGTTGGTTCTGTGAAGGATTTGAGAGATAATAAAGGTTGAACTGGAAAGATGAAAGAGCAAAGCTGGTGCACTACTGGTGATAACCAGGAGAGAATAGGAAAAAAGTATTCCTAAAAAAAGACACATTTGACTACCAGGACACAGAAAAGTTTTATCCTCTCCCCCCCCCCCCCCAATTATGAGCATTCCATTTAGTTCAGTAGGGACTTCTTCAAATAGAACTGTACTAATGTGGCAAAAATGGCATATTTTTCATATTTTTCTACCAAAACAACTCTGCTGACACTTCACTTATGAAAATAGGATATAAATGGCTTTACTGTCAGGACTAGAAGTTTTCTAGTAGAGCTAAGAAAAACCTAGTCACTGCATGTCAGTTTTCATCATTGCAGAACTGGTTTTTCCAAGCATATCCCTGTAAACTCACTCATTTCAGGGATTTCTGAGACACTATAGATATTAAATCCTTAAAAGAGAAATTAATGGATACGAGTTAGTCATTTTCAAAGCAAAAAAAAGTTAGGTTGTTGTCTCAAACTTAGGGAGTATCAAGGCTCCCTCTGGTTCTATTTGTCTTTGCTCGGCTTTATTTGGATAAAGAATGCTTTTAATGTTTGTTGCAACCTATTAGAAATTGTATATTTCTTGGTTGAAAAATAATTTAAAAAGTGACCTAGCTCCCATAATTGTAAAGCAGTTCCATTCCCCACTTCTAGCAGCCAGGAGAAAAAACCCAGCAAGCCACGGAGTGCTTAAGGTGAAGGTTCCACTGGCCACTTGCATCAGAGGAGAAGCTTGTGTTAAATACATTTTTGAGAAAGCTGAGGTGGTTTTCTGTCACATTGGTGTACTAAGAAATTTGTGTCAAGTATATTTGAAGCATGTTTAGACTGAGTGATGCACACCTGGAAGCTGTGCAGAGTTTGCTTTGCTTTCCCAGTGGGGGAAGCTCCAGAATTCTGAGATGTGCCCTTCAGTGCATTCTCTGCCTTCTCTTTACCATTGAGCTCCATTTCTCTTGCTTTCCGCAAAATTTATGTGAGGCCTTTGGATGTTTTTACAGTTAACTGAAGTAACTGCCAAAGAGAAAACAGTCCTTCATAATTTTTTGGTTCATGTACCATGCTGTTACAATACATGACTGAATTGTTATGCAGAAGTATGCTGTAGTAAGAGGACTCACTCCAACTACTATTACCAATCAACAACTTGCTCAATTACATCATGTGACACCACATCTAGCACTTAATACTTTTTCCCTAAAGCTTCTCTAACCTCTGTTATATTTTTGTTCTTTTGTTGTTAATATGAAAATAAAATGTGATGTGTTGGTTCTTTATTTCTTCTTGCTCTCTGGTGCTTTTTACCTGAGGAGCGCTCTAAACCAACTGACCACCACTGCAATGCTTTCTGCTGCCCCCATTTTCTTTGATGCAAATCTTTTTTTTTTTTTAGGCAATGTGTATCCTAATTTTACTGGACTAAAATTGTTTAGTAGACATTAGTCCAAATTGGAGAGGAAGCTGATGTATTTTAGAGCTCATAAATATGATTTAAGATAATGATTACTCCGAGCTTATTTCTGTACTCAGCAATACTGAATTATGCTACCCTTCTAGCCAAAGCCTTTCAGGGTGGAGCAGAATAACAGAGTATAATTTATATGTTGTCCTGAAGTAAAATCAGATGTTTCTGTCAATTCTTGCTTCCAAGACTTTACAAGATCTGTAAATTAAGTGCTATAGATGGTGTTGTTGCCTGCCTGCTTTTGACAAGAAAGTCAGAGTTGATGGACATTGATTTGCCACTGGGAATCAAAACCATTAATTGAAGCTGTGGTGACTAATCCATTGCTTTGCTCTGCTTCGTAGATCCTGACTTAACAGTTGTCATTACAATCAAGAATTCATTCATGCAAAGGCACCTATTATGATCAAAGTAATCAATATTTCTAGTATGTAGTTGTCAGCCTCAAGATTCGAGAAATGTATCCCGGTATCGCTGAGTAGCCAAAATGAGCTTACTGTTCCCAGAGGAGGGGAGTGTGTTTTGTGTGCTGGGGGGATGTGACACCAAGGCAAACATGAGTATCAAGTATTATTAATGATGCCAGCTCTAATACTGGTGTGAAACAAGACACTTCCGTATAGATCTTTGAAATGAACATGTAGGGTTTGGGTGGCTTGTGCATTTTTTTTTTTTTTTCCTTTGAATTTATTTAGTTTATAACAGGTCTAAACTGAGTGTACAAGAGAAGCTGCAGAGGAGATACAAGAATAGTCCAGTAGGGGTGTGGGGGAGTGTTGTTGATTTGTTGGGGTTTTTCTGTACATGCAAACTTGGGCCATGGAAATTTTATGGTGCTTTTTTTCCATCTATTACTTCTTGATGGAGGGAAAGAGAGCATTTACTCAGAAAAGGTTTGAAGAAGAGGCTTTTAATCTAATTCATATAAAGTACAGTGAAACATTACTAATGGAAGCCTCATGAATACTTATACTTTTATTAGTTGATATTTGGGGAATTATCTGAACATCCCAATAATAAATCACTTTATCACTTATTGATAGTGCTTGCATTGATGTAAATCAGAAATATCTGTGCTGTCAGGCTCATACTGGCCTAATCTGGATTAGCAAATAGCCTTTTCCTATCTCTACAGTTCCTGTATGTGAATAAATATACAACTTTAATGCTACATTAACTGGCAAGTGCATGACATTCTTTGTTTTGCTGCTGCCTTTTCTTAGCCTTAGTATACTGAGGCATCTCAAAAGGTTGTTTTATTGGGATATTGGAAGCTTCTAGGCTTTTGTGACTTTCAGGTTCTTTTAAGTCTGTGTCAGTCTGAATGTAAAATGCATAGGTAAAATATTAGGAGGATATTGTCATTTGGGCAGGAGGAGTTAGATGTATGCCTTGATATTTTTTTTTTTTTTAATTTTATTTTAAGAAAAGACTGTCCATTGGTAAAATGCACTCATTAATGTTTTCAGTGGAAATAGGATCTTCAGATTATATTCAGTGTGTGACTTTTTTTACTCTGTTTTGGAACATGTCTTCATAAAAGAGAAAGTTCATACTGGAGGGCTTTATGGGAAAATACATCCATATCCATCTGTGGAGAATGCTATTTATGAGTGTTGCCTGTGGTGGCCAAGGGTGTGATGTTCAGAGAGACCTGATGCTTGGACTGCAGCTTTTGTGTGTTGTGGAGTAAACATTTTTTGAAACTTTTCAGGATATTTTTCTTATTTTATGACAGAGCAAACATGAGTGTGCACCATGTAGGTTCATGTAGACAAGGTCTGGGCAGTCAGCTAGGTCTATGCTTGAGGTGCAAAATGGACAATGTTTGAGAGATATCAGGGTAGAAATGTATATTCTTGGTCCTCTATTCACTCAACTTGTTGACTTGCAGATATTCAATGGTTTTAGTGAAAGTGACAGTCAAACTGCTATTAGGATTTAAACCATCTTTAAGTTTGGGTGGAAGGATTTTGTTCATAGATGGAAGGGAATTGGAGGAGAAAAGCCCTAGCCTATATTATACAGGAAAACTCTGCAGTAAATACGTACTCTAGAATTTCATAATTTGTGAAATTTCTTATCAAGGGAAAGTTCAATGCCCCATTTTCTCAAACTTGCTTGTTATAGATAATTTGGTTTAGAAAAGGGCCATAAAATATTTAGGCTGGCATAAGAGTCCTACAGACTATCTTGCATAAGGGTAGGATCTCAGTTTGATTTTTTTTTTTTAAATTTTATCTGTATTATTATGAAGCTAAAGTTATGTGTCCTTGGTTAAGACTAGCAGCAGTGTTAAATACTGCCATGACAACAGCATGTGCTTAATTTCTCAGCATTCCCTTCAGAAGAAATCTCTAAGCCTTTAGTATTGTTAATTAGCAAAGCAATATTACTTTGCTGAACTGAAGTCACAATTCTTATTTCATAGTCTTCACTATAAAGTCTCTATAATTGCTTATTATTGTTCATATATACAGGAGTGTGTGCAGCTGATACAGCACTAGTGGAAGGAGAGGAAAAGATGTGTAATGAGGAAGTCACTGAACCATGTTAAACAGTTGTGGGAATAATTCTCATTTTCATGACTCTTGCACGTGTAACTCCAAACCATGAAACTCTGTTCAGATAAATTTGTCTCTTTTTAATCCAGCAGCACTGTTAAGGTCAATTGTGGAGAACTTTTGCCTTTGAGTTAGCTGCACTGGAGGGGGGCATGCTTTGGTTTCATTTGACTTTCTCAAGTTAAAGTATATCTTTCTGGTTTAATGTTAGCATCAGGAATGTCATATCTGGTGGATTTTTTTATTGGTTTTTTTCCCCGAATGACATGGAATATATTACTTTGAGGTCTTAGTTTTAGATGTTAGTGACAGAAGTATTGCTTTATTCAAATGGTTCTGGGATTCCAAAAAGTGAAAACTCAGTGTGTTACACGATGCTAAAAATGGCTCAAAGAAATTAAGAAATCCTGAAAATGTCATATCTGAGCCTTGTTGATGGTGAAATTTTTAACCTCCTATTTTTAAAATAGATGTATACAAGGGAGCTTTGTAGACCTAGGCCTGTGCTTGGAGCAAAGTTCTTTTAGTGCCTAGAAGCAGCAGGAATGTTTTATTTTGATGAGAGTCTGTGCTGCACTCCAGAAGTCTCTTCACCTCCACCACCAAGGCCAGCAGCTGGCCACAGTCCCACCGCGGGAGCCAGGGCTCTGCCTCGCTGGGGGAATGGCTGTTGCTTCACGGGCCCTGATCTGTTGTGTGTTTGTGGCAGGGACAGACCTGCTTCAGGCCCAAGGGCACCTCCTTCCTTTCTGAGAGATAAAAAGCACTAAATGAGAAGAGTTTCTTTGATGCACTGCTGTAGATTAGCATTCAGATCTTTATGGAAAAAAAAAATAAAAAAAAAAGGATCTTGACTTTCTGCAGGAATTTGCTTGTGCTCTGAGGTCTCCTCTCATGCTTGACATTTGCTGTCAAAGACATTTTATAGATATCTCATGTATGTATATATCCATATTTGTGTGTTTTTGTATATACATGTATATGAGAAGGGATTATAAACATTTTTTTCTGCCTCATCAGAAAGTTGAGGAAGAAAGCTAATATGTCTAAAAATATGCTACATATCTCAGTTAATATTTTCATCTAGAATGTTTTTAGATGAAGTGTGTGGATTAAACTTCAGCAGATAAAGAAAACGTTGGTAAATTCCTTATACAAGTTGGCAGTTATGTGTACAAATCCTAGTGCTTCTGTATGTTACATGCCTTGATAACATGGTTCTTATATATCCTCAAGTAACACTGATATTGTCTATTAGCTATATAGAACTTTTTATTAAGGAATAAGTTGTGGTTTTTTCCCCCCCAATAATTTAACTATGTATCCAGCCAAGTCAGCCCTCATTAATTGTTCCATCAGTGGTAGGAGATTTAAATAAGTTGTGTTTCAGCATATAGTAGTAGTGTGAATAGTGCTGTTACCCTGAGCTGCAGGCCAAGGACTGAGCAGGTGTCTAAACAAGCTTATCATATAGTAGGCATTTCCTGAGTGTTCTTGTCCATCTCAGTGTTATCATTGGTTGATACAGAAAGAACTGATGAAAGATGACTGAAGAGTTTGGGTTTTGGGAACACTTGCTGCTCTTATTTTGTGTTTTTTAAACTTTGGTTATTTTTGCTCTTCCAGTGTCAGTACCACTTTTCTTACTTCATTTCACATCTTTCCTGTGCAAAAAGTATGAACTTCTGAGTTTCTGTGTTTCAGGTCTGTAGACTTACTCTTTTTAAGTGACACCATGGTAATCTGGTGTCAGATTGGGCAGTACAGGAAGTTCCATACCTTAAAGCATTCTATAAAATCAAAAGCTGTTTCATCGCTCCTCCCTGGTAGGGTCCTGCCAGTCAGGTTTCTGATAAGCTTGACTCTGCTGAAAGTCATGGCCATTAAGCCCTTTTCAAGAAGCTCTTTTGAAGAGCTGGTGAGAGTTTCAATATTAACTGCTTGTCAGAATATTTTTAATAAATAACTTCATTTGAATAAGTGCATATGGGGGAGAGAGACTTCATTATGTGTTCCTTCTGGCTAATTTATTGTAGAGAATAGTTACATAATATATCATAGAATATAATAGAATCAATATAATTGAAAACAAATCATAAGTTTGGGAGGAAGGCAGTTTTAGTAGAAATGTATCCTTGAAATTCTTTATTTCCTTCACCTCTGCTTATAAGAAAGGGGTTTGAGGTCCCTCTCCTAAGGAGTTAAACTGGTGCAATCAAGAGCTGTTCTGGTTTTTCAAGTATTTTATTCTGAATTTTTAGGTGTCTATTGTGATTCATGTAGTATATGTAAAAAAAGAGAGCACCAGGGTACTACAGCAGTGTGACTGTAGAATGTGCAGTACTCTAGATTTAGTTTTATAACGTGAAGTTCCTACAGCCATCAGTCTTCCTGTATGTACACCATGTATATTATTTTTGAATTCACATTGAAATTAAGCAATTTTTGTAAAATCCTTGAAATCCATGTATGAAATTAATTTTAAATGGAAATTCTGTAAATGGTGTCTGACCTGCTCTCTTCCTTCATTATTTAATATTTATATTGTGTGTGCAGTAAAAGCCATGTAGTGCTTTCCAGGAACATCAGCATCTGGCCTGCTTCCAGCATCTTTTTCTCTAGCCAGTATTCTGAAACAGATAGAGATTATATACCTGTATAAGTGATTAAACTCATTCGCATTACAAGTGAAGCTCAATGGGGTTTTTCCTTATGGTCCTGGACAACACATTCCTCAACAGTGTTCTTTAATAACTTGGCTATTTCTCCTTTTCTTCCATTTTGTTTCTGTTCATGACACTTTCTGACTGCTGACCACGTTAATCTTCAGTAGTGCCTGAGGGGTTTTGCTTGTCTGCTCCTTTGGCATAGTCCTAAATTAGCTCTGTTCACGTTTGTTCAGTATATAACACTGTATTTAATAGGACAATCTCTGTTCTTCTGTTGGATAATTAGTATTCCAACATAGTCTTTTCTGTGACTGGTGATTTCAAGTCAGAACATTTGTTGGCATGATACTAGTTTTCAATTCATTGACACTAATACACAGAATATTTTGTGAGCAAAGCCAGTAGTTTGACTCTGCTTTTCCTGTACTGACAGATCACCTGGTAGATTAAAAGTGTTGGATTCCAGTTTCTTCAGTAAAGCTCAAGCAAAACAAATAATTCAATTCCCATATCAATGCTGGGCCCCTTCCACATTTTATCCATGCTGGGCAGATGTAGCTTTATAAATATAGCTCAGGGGGGCATGCTTGGTTTGGGAAGGGAAAAAAAGTAAACCCAGTGAACTCCTTTTTGAACATCTCATTTGGGAAATCACAATGGTTACTTATTGTCACATTTAAAATAAAATTCCCCAGCTAGCTCATCCAGGCTTTCATGCCATAGTATTTGTTGCCATACATGCTGACTGCCATTCCTCACCTGCTGGAATAAAATCCTGGGTGGCCAAATATACAAGGGTGTGCTTGCTTGCTCGCTCCCTGATTGCTTGGTGATGTATTGAGCTGCTAACTTGCACATCCCTTCATTTTAAGAAACTGGATTTAGTGTTGATACTTCACCCATATTTTACTTCTGCTTACCGTTCCTGTTCATCTTTCCCATCCCCCAATGATGCAATTGTGCAGTAAGTACTGATAATAGTCTACAATATTGAAGGGGCAAAAAAATGTTTATCTGCCTTTATGAAATAAAGATTGTGGAGTCTGTCTATAGGGAGCTGGCTTTGGAATGCAGGGTATCATAGATTCCAAAATTTTCTAGGCATATTCAGGGTGCAAAAGATCTGGGTGAAGAATAGGAAAAGCCCAGTGAATCTTCCCTCGAGAAAACAGAATTAGGCTTTAAAAAACCAAGAACTGTGTATCCTTATGAACTGCTAATCAACTTTGAGCCCATATATTCTATCTGCTACCAGTTAGCAGCAGCCAATGTCCATGTCAGAGAAAGCCCTTGTTGGAAGGTGGGACACCTGTATTTTGAAAGTACTTATGACAATCTACAAGGGTGCTGGGTATTTTTTGTGGTTTACTTCTGTTTCATTTTGTACAAGGTGTGGAGGCAGGTAAACAAAATACAGGTTTCTCTCATCATGTCCTCTTTTTCTGTAAGGAAAATTAGAATGCTCAGAACTAGAGGGATGGAATGTTTGCTATTTGGAAGTCTTAGACCAAAGACTAATCCTCATGTACATATTAGACTGCTCAGATGCATTTGTGTTCTTTATGTGTTTTGTGTGTCTGTATTCCCTTGTGTGGAGAGTCGCTGGCAGACATGTACAACCTAAAAGGAAGGTGCAGTAGCTAGTTTGAACTGCTCAATCATGTTCTCCTACTGGCACTTTTGCAAAGTCCCAATGACTTCAGTAGGACTCCTTGTGAGAACAAACATCTTTTTAATGCAACAATGAATACTTGTATTTTCAGTTTTACTTTCAACTCTAGTGTCTCATTCATAGAATGAGAGAACAAAAACTAGGAAACAAAATCTAATTAATCTAAGCATATTGAATGTGTGTTGAAGTTCACCTGTCCTGGAATGTCCATTTATCATGATTATGACTGAACAGCCAAACTAAGAAAGGTGCTGCTTCTTCATTTGATGCAAAATCATGATTTATTACCCTGTTTTTTTTAGTAATGGTTAAATCTAATGGACATTTCTGTATGACAAATCATTCATCTTCAGAGTAAAATTAGACATGTTATTCTTTCATGTAGAACATTTCACAGCAATTCATGGAATATAGAAATATTGTATCACTAAATAATTGCCAGAGCACTGGCTGCATCTATAAACTGAAATAATACATAAGGAATAATGTTTTAATATCATATAGTCCCCTGTTTGTAAAATTATGTAAATATTTTAATTTGACCTAATCTGTTTGCAGACTGAATTTTCCTTCATGCTTATAAATTCAATGTCACAGACCTTAACCCCACCACCCCCCACAACATATCATAATTCTTTAACAATACCTCTCTCAGTTTCATTCACGGACGTCCATAATCAGAATC
>JAAGNO010021319.1:0-23358 GCA_033439905.1 Ceryle rudis | reverse complement strand
AATTTCTCTTCACGCTTATAAATCCAATCCCACACACCTTACCCCCCCCCCCCCCCGATTAATAATGATATTCTTCTTCCATTCATTGCTGTACATACATATAGGAGTAGCATAAATGTTAACAAGGTAAGCTTACACCACAGGGAGAAAAGTAAGGGCATGTAACTACAGTGGTGGATTACATGGCCCTTATATATATTCCATCTTTAATTAGTGGGTTCTGTAATTAGTAATAACACATTCACCCTAAAAAAAAGTCCTGGAGTGAGTTTTGGTCTATTAACTCAAGGTGGTATACACATTTTGTAAGCTGGAGTGCAGTGGATTAAATATTTGTAAGTCATGCACTCTGACATCCATAATTATTATTTTAAATTTTTTTTTTTTTTTTAAGAAAAGATATTTTAGTATTACTTCTAGTCATTTGCTTCCAGGCAGCTTTTTACAGAGATCTTTCTGAGTAATCTTGCAGTACAGTCAGGTGCCAGGCTGGGGTCTGGATGCTACTCCTTTAACATAACAACAGAAGCTCTCTGGATTTCATAAAGGAGAATCTGTCTTTGAATGCTCTGGCTCTAACAGCCAAAAGATGATGTAAATTCTTCCATAGATTTCTGTGGAAGTGTGGCTGCTTTATTATTCTAACATTTTTGTAGTAGCATATGTTTTAATCTACTTCTAGGCTCTTTTAGTCATCAGAAAAACTTCAGGCAGACGGTGTTCTAATTAAACCATTTGTTGTGAAGTGAGCTCATTAATCCTTTGGTTGTGGGATTAGGCATTTATGTTAGAACTGGGGTTCTAACCTCCTGCTTCAAATGTTCATAGTCTGGCCTTGTGCATGAAGTGATTTAATGTTAGTAGTATCAGTATACAATTATGTAATAGTAGTATCAGCAGGCCAGCCCTGGGACTTGTTTTATTAAGTGCAGTGTTACAGAAGTGTTCCTCCAGTGAGATATAGGACAAAGAAGACCAATCCACTGAGAAGATGGTCTGGAATCTAGAGTCTCTTTTCATCGTCTTGGACAGTAGAGAGTATAGGAACTGGAGCAAGCTCTGAATGAGTTCAGAGATAGTGATTTGGCCCTGATCTGTCTAGTTATGCTGTCAAGAGACGTGTCCTTCCAAAAGTAATGCTAGATAAGTGGTATGAGAGTTGGACCAAGTGAAAGGGACTTAGAAGGCAGTCAGTTTAGTCAGCTGTTCTGTCACCTCAGACTACTCCCTATTGAATTGTCTTCCTTTAGAGCACAGGCCATCATTGACTGATATCCCCTGATTAACAATCTGATCTGGTCAGAGAATGGGTCTTTGTACTGTGACCAACAATAGACTGGTGTTCAAATGCATGTGCAAAAGGAAAGGGTCTGTGCTGCATTCCCATGGTACAGGGATCTTGGTTCCATGTCTGAAGCAGTAGCTGTGAAATGATGGAGCTCACTTAATTCTCTAGTTTCAGTATTTTTCGGTGTTCAGTATTCAGTATTATTTCAGTGTAAGTATTCAGTGAATTGATATAATTATTTTGTGCAGTCCCATTGGTCCAGACCAAGAGCTTAGAACATGAATTTTTTGTTCTTTGAAGCTGTTGGATTCATTTGGATAATGCATTTTGGTCTTTGGAGTCAACAAAATGATAATTTTAAATGAAAACTGGGAATCTTATGCCCCTATTTAGTTTTTAGTGCTTGGTTGAAAGTCACAATTACTGCAAAGTTCATAAGAAAGTCACAATTACTGCAAAGTTCATAATAAAGTCACAATTACTGCAAAGTTCATAATAAAGCTTGATGACAAAGCAGCAGCTCAAGTGAGAGGCTAGAGAGATGAAAGGTAGGTGAAATAATTAGCTGTCTGACAGATAGTTTGGCAAAAAAAAAAAAATCTCAGGATAAACTACTGAAAACAATCCTTTACATTCAAGGAAAGGTGAAATGTTAGCTACTACCTAATAGTTGTTACAGAATCCCTTACTGTTTGGACATAATCCTCATTTTACCTTTTGCCAGTGAAACAGTTGCATCTGAGAGGGATCTCTTCCTGGTGACACACTGCCTGTAGGGCCAGGCTCTTTTTGAATTCCTCATAACATTTGTAAAACAAATGGTTTTGAACAGAATTATTTCTTCCCAAATTTTGTTTGTTTGTTGTTGGGTTTTGTTTGTGGGGTTTTTTTTCTTGTTTGTTTGTTTTGTTGTGTTTTTTTTGGTGTGTGGTTGTTTTTGGTTTTGTTTTGTTGTCTTTTTCTTATCCAGGATGTAATCTAGTGTTTCATCTTAATTGAACTAAGTGTTGTTTCACTTCTCTGGAAGTAAAAATATCTTTGTTAGACCAGGTGTTGCCATCTGTATTAGCCTACTTAAAAAGTCTGTGCTGTAGCAGGAAAAAAAACTTCTCTGTTCCCTTCCCCTTGGTATGATATTGTGCGTGTTGCAGCATGCTTTCCTCTGCTGAACCTTCATATTATGTACCACAAAATGTACCAATACAGAGACAGAATACCCACCCTTCACCAGCTGCTGTAGGGCAGATGCTGATTCGTCTAAGTTCATTGCTTTTAGAATGGTTAAAGATATCCCAGGATGAGTTCAGTGTAAGTATACCCTGCATCACCTTAGAAAGGCTGACATTTTCTTTTGTGTTATTACTCTGCAGTGCAGGGAAGGGAATTGAAAACAGCCAGTGCTTTTGGAAGCTGTTCTGTGCCTTCCACAGAACCAGGCAGAGCTCCCTGTTTGATGCTTTCCAAGCTTTTCAGGAAGGTAGAATCATACAGAGATCAAAAGATCATTAGAAGTTTAAGTGGAAAAGTTAATGAGTAGTTGGAGGGGTTTTGCTGCAGTCAGTAGATTAATATTTAGTTGCATGAAGTACAGGAAGATACTGGGTCCCAACTTTGCAGATAGTGCAGTACAAAAATTCTGCGTGACTGGTATTACTATTGTCAGAGTTTTTCAGTACCTCTGGATAGTGTGGTCTAAATTTCTAGTAAATATGATATTGCCTACCACTGATAGCAGGATTACTGTGTTCTAGGATGAGCTATTGTATTTTAAAGCAATTTTAAAAGAGCGAGCCTTCCAGGTATTAAAAAAAAAAAAAAAAAAAATCCGTTTCCTAGTTCTTAATGTTTATTCTCTCATCGAACAGTACTCAAGAAATACTTTGTTGCCCTCAGCAGTGATTTTTACCTGTGACATCTTACTGAATTTACAGGCAAGATGTAGAAGGCACAGTATTAATAAAGGAAAGAATCTATACCTTGGCACAGATCACTGAGCACACATGGTGCTAGAAGATATTTGAAAGCCTCTATGCAATCCCTATGGCAACAATCAAGTGTGTGTACATAGGTGTTTTGTTGTTTTTTGTGTGGTTTTTTTTGTTTGTTGGTTTGGGGTTTTTTGTTTGGTTTTTTTTGTTTGGTTTTTTTTTTGTTTGTTTGTGTTTTGTTTGTTTGTTTTGTTTGTTTTGGTTTGGTTTTTTGGTCCTTGGGTGAGTGAATGCTTCTGTTATCACATTATACATAGGAGTTTTCTGTAGTTGTTCTTCATCAGGAATGTACACACAGGTTTGTATTTATAATAGTGAAAATTTTTGTTTATGTCCACAATATTTACACAGCTACATACAATTGCATTTGGGGCAGCCTTTCAGTACCTGCTGCATTTCCAGCCTTGAGTCAGTTCTAGCTATTTTTCAGCATAAATTGTAAGTAGTAAATGATGTTAAACGGTGTAAAACTAGGGAAGTTTGGAATTCATAGTGTTCTGATATGTAACTAAGTATCCAGAGCAGGACTGGACCATTTTTCTGACTGTTGACATCTGCCTGCCCTTCAAAAAAACTATTTTTGCTTTGTGTCAGTATGTGTTCTTTGAACAAAAATGGGAAAATGCTGCAAAATACTTTTTACAGGTAGTCAGTGTGAGAGACCATGCTCATAAATGTTGACATTCTCTTTCCAAAATGTGGAGATGAATGCCCCTTGGATTTGCCTGTTGGAGGAGAATTTTATAGTTTATTATAAAAGTTATATAGACACTAGGTTCAATGATGAGCTCTGAAGAAGGAAACAGCATGTTTATTACAGAAACTGGAAGAGACTTGGTAAAGCACAAGGTTTGGAGTTTGTGTGTTTCATCATCAGGAATAAAATTAAATATTTATTTCAGAGGGTTTAGCCAATGAATTATCATCTCTTAACCACTTCCCTGTTTTTAACTGGACTGTTTGTCAAGTGTTGGTAAAAGTTTTCAGGACAAGAGAAGGTCTCTTCTGTGTCTGTAAAATGCAGTGTTGGGAAAATAGTACTGTGAAGTGGTAGCCTGGTAACATTATGCCACATTGCTCCCTAGCTTGTAGAGGAATTTAAGAGGATTTGTGAGTTACTATTCATGCCTAAAGCTATCTTGTCCATCAATAAACTATAGGTAGCTCTCTACTTATAGTTCTGAAGTTAATTAGCAGTGGTTTTTATAGGTTCAGAAATTCTTGTGCTATTTTCATTGTTTTCACTGCTTAAAAATATGTTGTAACAACTTTAGAACTAGTAAGGTTTTGATAGATGGATGACATTAGTATTTGAAACAGCAATGCTAATTTGGGTACTCCCCGCTTGCTGAATGCTCATATTAAATCTTAGTCTCGTAGTTGTTTAACTTGCTGAATTTTAGACATTCACAGCTGGATTCTCTCCTCCCTTTGAGGCTGCCAACATTATGTTTTTCCAAATGGAGTTTTGTATGTTTATAGTGTAATAACATTGTTTCTTTATCTCTGATCTGATGCACTTTTATAGATTTCATCCACTGATACTCTGTAAAATATTACTTATTGACTTATATTGATGCTGCATGTTTTACTTCCATAGAATTAATTTTTTTATCATTTATTTATTTATTTCGGAAGATTTCTATATGGACCTATTTTCATTCAAGCTGCCAAAAAGGAAGTAAGAGAAAAGATTACTGAAAGGAGCTGAGAGAAAGTATGGCAGAAAGACTGCTATCCTCCTTTCCTCTCGTGTAAGTCTCTTCTCACAAGTACTGCATCCAGATTGGTGATGCAGGTTACAAACACACTTCTTTGGATATGATCTTTCTCCTGAAGTAATGTAATGTAAACAAGTACTGCTTAGAAAAAATGCCAAAACCACTCCACTGTGGTACATATACCATCTCCTGGGTATTCTTGTTCCTTCCTTCCACCAGGCAGTGAGACAGAATTGGAAATCAATACTTGCACTTATTTTAGCTAGACAACTCATTGGTCTTAAGATGCTGATTAATCGTTCTTTCAGAATTTGACAGCTGAGATTTTTGGAACACCTAATCTGACTCTTTGGTCAGGAGCCTTTGCAGTGTTTAAACTTTGAGTCTGAACAGTATATATGGCTTATTGAAGCAGTATCGATAATACACTGCATTTGGAAAGAATAACTGTTCTCATTTCTCTCTATGCTAGTTTTTAGTGTTTCATCTGGAAAACACAATGAAAGGAATGCTTCAAATTTAGAAGCATAGAATCGTTTTGGTTGTAAGAGACCTTTTCTAATCTTCAAGTCCAACTGTTAACCCAGCACTGCCAGGTCACCACTAAACCTCATCCCTAAGCACCACATCTACATGTCTTTTACGTACCTCCAGGGTATTTGGCTACTGCTCTGTTTGACTACTCCTCTAACTCATGCATGTAATATGCCTTTAGACATGTCCTTATAGACAGTGGTTTAGAAGCTTTATGTCACTGTTTAAAATTACTATGTTGTGAAGAGTATAATTATTAAAATATAAAGCTAAAAGCGTTTAAGTATATCTATGCTATTGTTCCTGATTAACTACAGGATGCTGTTGCATTTTTTTTCCTTAATTTTTCTTCCCAATTCTAGCTATTATTTTTCTTATTTTTAATCAATGGAGAATTAAACAAAGCAGAAAAAATAGTGCAACAGGTCATCAAGAGTTTTCACACAATTTGGGGGTCTATGTGTTGCAAAAAAAGTTCTATATTGGAAGAGATGATTATGCAAAATTTTAGAGGTGTTACATTATATTTTTCATTTCTAAATTATTAACCAGACATAGATTGAATGTATGAGAAGAGTGACTTAGAAGGGTATGGGCAATTGAAGTGCACAACTGAGTACTTCTCAGTGTGATGCAGAAATTTAATTTATGTTGGTGGAACTGTGCTTTGTCAAAGTCCACTTCAAAAGTACTTCATGTGAACAGTCTTTGCTTCAGCAATGAGTTTAGGACAAACAGTCATCTGTCCAGGCTGAATTACAGTATTTTCAGCCCTTCAGGTTATAAGAGACCCTGCTGGGCAGATTGTCCCAAGCATTCTCAGCTTGTTGGTAATTCTGGTGTTTGCTATAAGCTTGTGATTTTCATGCCTAACTACTTTTTGAAGAGACACAGAATATAGAGTGTGGCTTATAGAGACAGACTTCCTCTCCTTTTCTTCCTCATTATCAATACTTCCTCAAGAATGATTCACAAATGCATAAAATAACATTCATCCAAACCTGATACATAGTCATCAAAAAATGACATTTATCAAAGCTGTATGTAGTAAAAGCAAGCAAAATGTCTGGTTAAAAATGTGTATGTTAATTTACCAGATAACCTTAGACACAGTGGTGTGGAATAGCTTCCATTTACTCAGCTTAGTTGCTTTGTCACCGCTGCTTCATTTAGCTGAATTCTACCTGGTAGAAAAAGATGATAATGAAAATTACACTTTAGTCTGATTACTTACTCTTATTTGTGTATGAAAAGGGGAGGGGAGCAAGTCCTAAATGCAAATAGCCACAGACCTTGCCTTGAAGAAAACTGCTTTCTATTAAGTGCAGAAGATTCAAAGCAATAAATTAAAAAGCTTACTGCAATTCTAGGCATTGTTTCCATTCTCATATCAATATGTAAAATGGTCACTTTCTTAATATAGGTCCAAGAAATTGGTGGTGGTGTACTCTTTGCCTGGGTAAAGTGTTGCCATTGCAAGTAGTTTGGTTGTTTATATTCTTTTACCTCTCTGATTAGATGAGTAGCATTGCTGAGCATTCTACTTTTTTTTTTTTTTTTTTTTTCTCTCCCTACTCCCTCTCTACTAGTACTTTGAACTGGATCAATGAAGGGAAACTTTTAAAATGGGATCTCGTTTTAAGACTCATGATAGGGGGAAACTGTATTTGTGCTGCCTTTTGTGTTCTTTCCCCAGGCTGTTGGAGGTCAGAACAGTCAGACTCATGGGTTAAGGCCGAGTATTATGCAGCTGAGCTGTAGATAGAGGTGTACAGAGGAACTAGAAACATGCTGCCAAAGAAACAAATGTATTTGAAAAAACATAATTTGTGAGACTAGGAATGCAATGGGGAGCCGTAGGCAGGTGAAATTCCTGCAGTTATCTTGCAGTTTGTGGAATCTGAACTATTGCTGTAGAAATAAAAAAAATTTTTTTCACTGTTATGTAACTATATATGGCTGACCATGGCATAATCCATTGTCTGACTTAGTGCAGAGGCCTAATGAAACGCTCCTTGCAAATTAGCCCAGAGGCTGTTTTGTAAGAAGTCAATATTAACTTGCATTCAACCTGTGCTGTAACAGGCTGTGACACTGCTGCAGATTTGGCAGAACTGAGGATTTTGCAGGTCTTTCTCTTTCATTACACCAAGAATTAAGTTCCATCTCTAAACCTGATACTCTTGCAAAACAGATAACTCAGCAGTATTATGAAAGCTTCAGATCCAGAGTATGTTGAATTTCTGATGTAAATGTCTGGAGGCTGCTCTTTGAAAGAGTTTTGATTTCCATCTTCCTTCTAAGTTACTGAGTTCTACTCAATCTTGCTATTTTATAACTCATAAAGGTGAGCAGCAGCTGATGCCTTTAGCAGCATATTAGTAGTTCATTCTGTGGTACTCTGTTCAATAATAGCTCTGCCCAGTGCAGTGATGAAAAGAAAATATTGGAAGAACTGTCATTACTAGCTGGAGATTTCCCCCTCTTAACCATTCCTCATATGAGAGCTGGTGAGTTGCAAACTTTCACTGACTTCTGTTTTCATAAAAGCAAGATTGGTGCTCAGAATTGCTCAGACTTTGGAGCTTCTTCTCTAAGGCAGGTGACCCCAGAAGTCTAAGTGAACTGTCAGGCTCACTTTGAAACTGGAGTTTTCCTTTTGTCAGGTAAAATTGAATTAGAGGTCCTTCTTTGGTCAAGTGCAGCAGCTGAATGAAATGGGGCCTCTCCCTGCTGTCTCTGCAGAAGGCTTGCTCTTCTGCTCAGTGCTACAAATGCAGATATACAGTGGATCTCGGCCAGTTCTCTGGCTTTGAATCAAAGACTTGCAACTGTTATGATGTAAATGTCTAGTTGCCTTGTTTTTGAGCTACAACATCTTTTACATTGATCATCTGAGCAGATGAATTTCTCTCTTTTGGAACTGACATTCCCAAATGAATGAAATTCCCAAATGCTTGGGAACCATTAGTTAAAACAGTTAGTTAACCATTAGTTTTAACACATAGTTAAAAGCTATTGCTGAAATCTCACACAGTAGCTAGAAACAAGTTTATAGTTTCTGAGGAGGACTGGTAGACCAAACCTGCCAAACACACTAGCAAGCATTCAGTGTATGACAGTTGTATAAAAACAAAGACTTGGGCACATGACTTTGGCGGGTTTTTTTCTTTGAAATATAGCATATTTGTGAAGGAAAACAAATGGTGAGTTACAGCGAGGAAAAAAGCTGGCGCTTAGCACCCTTCCTCTGTTTGTGTGATAGCCTGAACATGGAAAATCTTCATCACAACATCTAAACCCTTGTGTAATATTGTCCTTTGGACAAGAAATCTTCAAGCACAGTTTTGCACCTCTGCTGTAGGGCTCTCCTGATGGCAATGTTCTATTCTAAAGGGATTAACAGAAAGGATGTCTGGCATCTCTGCTGAGTCTACTAAATGGCAGAGAAGAGGATCTGATTTGAAATATCTTTATTCATACTATCTTATGCATAATGCTTTGGAATAAAAAAATGTAAGTGTTTTAACATACTGAGTAGCTGCCACTGCTGATGAATTGTGTTTACAAGCTACCATTCAACATTATGTGCATAAGTACCTTCCTTGTCTGGCAGTAATCGTATTCCTCAGTGGGACTAATCCAGTGCTGAAGTTTTTTTCAGAATTGAGGCTGCAGCTGTTTGGCCATTTCACCTGGGAAACTTCGATAAAATAGGAACTTTCTTCCCTAGTGGCATTTTCTGGAAAAAACATGGAGTTGCCATATATGTATCATCCTTCAACTGTATGGCTTAGTAAATATCAACAATAAGTTCATATCCTCAACTAGAACAAATAAATCAATTTATAGCCAAAAAAAGGGCAAAGTCAATACAAAGCATAAAACTGTGTTGGCCTAATTAAAATGTCCTATGCACCTCAAAATTACTTTTTGTCTGAAACTAGTGAATAGCAGTTCCCAGTCTGTTGTAGGAAGAAAAACAGACCCAAAAAAAAAAAAAAAAAAAAAACCAAAAAAGCAGACTTCTGTCACCTGAAATATCAAGCTTAAAATTAGTATCCTTTTTGATTAGGAAACCTGAGGACATGTAACTACAGCAAGCTTCAGAGGTTACCTTTCCTTAACTGTTCAGCCTAAATTTTGCTGACCTTGGAGGAGCTTCGAGGTTGTGTTTCCACGTGCCTGAAGTGTTCTTGAATAATTTTCCCGATATGTCAAGCCTGCACAAGTTTTCCGTTAATTTCAGGCAGTCTTAATTTCCAGCCTGCGGTTTCTTTTCCTTTCATAGCACACCTATTTAAATGTAACTTTTGCAACAAAAACTTGTTTATATCTTGGCTTCCCTATATACATTTTACAATAAATCTAAACAATAATACAGTATGTGGAGCTGACACTTCCTCCCAACTCTTTGTATTAATTGCGAGTAAGATACCTTGAATTTCTGTTTCTTCTAACCCTTTAATATGATTTACCTTGTTTATACTAATCTCTTCAGATATTTTGGGAGGGAAGAAGAATAGGGCAGGAAAAATGAAGGAAGCAAGCAAGCAAATAGTCGTGCAGCAATTATCATTAGTATCCACAGTATTGTTACAGTGGTAACAAATGAAAACATTGCACAAATGTAGCCATAGCTATAGAATCCTATTTGTTCTTGCTGTGTTCATTGCTGGATGTGAGTCTTAATTTTTATCTTTGCATCTCACGTGTGCCAAGGTAAACAGTAACACTAACAATGCTGTGCATAAACTCAGCTAGTTTACCTGGGTTTATTTTGATTTGTTTTTCCTGAAATACGTATTTATAGCTTAAAGAAAATACCTCAGTGTATACGTGACTTCTATCAGCATGTTTATTCTTGCATTGATACAGTATCTTTTAAAACTTTTTTTGTTTGCAGGAAGATAAACAATTTGTTACCATTTTCTAGCACACACCAGAGTTCCATTTGGCAAGTTCTAATGTGTGTGAGCTTCCTAAAATGTAAGGATTGGAGAGCACTGTTATCAAACTGAAATTTGCTAAGCCTCAAAAAAGGAACTGAAAGCAAGTCAGATGTCAGATCATAAACCTGCCATATTTTAAAACCTGGTGGGTTTTAAGTTCCTTGTAGCTTTTGTGGTAAGATTCACTAAGAGAAAATAATTGGATGCTACTTAATTGAAGTGTCTACTTGGACAGAGTTCCACATCCTGTGGTAACACAAGATTTGGAAATCTGATCTAAATAGCACTAATGCTGCTTCTTTAAAGGTTTCATTATGATGAGAGATTTTGTGGAAAAGTTGTCCAGACAAACCACGTGTAGACTGATGATTGAAGGAGGTGAAAAATACAGTTTTAAATCCCTGCACTGTATAAAGGATCTCTGATAACCAGACACTACACAGATGACTGTCCTGGAAAGACTGTGCCTCGTTCCTTCCTATTATTTGATCCACCCTATAGTAGTTATTTTTAAAAAAGCAAAGGGTCATGCAGATGTTGAATGTGTATTATTTTTGGTTTTTATGATGGTGATCAATATTCCAGCCCCCATCTATGCTAAGGGTTGTTTTCTCTTGTACAGTCCAAAAGTTATATGACTCTTTTTTTTTTTTTTTTTTGGATGTGAAATCGTTGAATAAACCTGTAAGAGAGATGGACAAACACCCACTTTCCATGGATCACAAAATTAATTTCTGACACAAACATATTTCATAGGAAAACTCTCAGAGAACTTCATTAAGGATAGCAAGTAAACCTCCAGAAAACATCTCTGGCCTTCCACTTGCAACATTTTCATCTTTGGTAGCTCCTTTTACACCAAATATTGACTTCAGATTGATAGCTCCATAATCTATAATAAAATATGTGATACTGGAATATTTGTGTTATATCATCCTAGTGCATCTTCCTGTACTGAATTGACTGTTTCTCTGATTAAGCAGAAAACGGAATCTGATTTTTCAGTTGAGACCCAGTGAATTTGCGTATGATTCAAAGTCAGCTAAGTTGCACTGAATTTATTTTTTTTGACTGTGCTCAAGTATGAAGCTGTGGATTCTTATTTATTTATTTTTATTACTTTTTAATGTTGCAAACCGTATAACCACATCCAGCCACTGGAACTGCTTGGACTGAATCGGAATTGACTATTACTCTTCTCGTCTTCGAATATATTTTGATAAATGATCTATGCCACCAAGGGAGACTCCTAGAGGCACTGTGGAAAACAAAAAGCAAATAAACAAAGTAGAAAGTATACAAGTAAAAAATAAATGTTTTGCCTTTTGTATTGCAGGCTAGAAGTCCACCTGGTCTGTATCTGGTAATATTCTAAACTATCTAGTTCATTTGGTAGACTTGGGAGGGGTTTGGGGTTGTGTTTTGGCTTTTTTTTCAGAATGTTTAAGTGCTTCCACGAAACTGGGCAAATGCGTTCTCCATATTTGCTAACTGGGAGCTGTAGCACAAAGCTTGTGTCTAAATGACCCAAGAAGAGCAGAGCATGCAGCAGAATATTGGTCCTCTGGCTACCAGTCATCTGATCCCTATAGAACACAGGGAGAGATGTGAAGGCTCCCCTTTATTTTTTTTCTTTCTTTTTTTTTTTTTTACAAGTCCTTTTTTATTATTTTGGATATGCCTTGTCTAAAAGATACAGATGATACTGTTTCATTCTATTCTTACTAATGCTTGTCTGGCCCCTAAAAGCTATTCTTTCCCATATATTAAACACGAATATTTATTTTATGAGAAATCTTTTTCTACCTGATAAATGTGTGTTGCCATGTGGGACTGCTCTCACAGCTGTGCTGTGTCACCTTGGTCCAGCTTCCAGCTCCACAAACTTTGCACCCATCTGGGGAATGGGTAAGTGCATTAATCCAAAAAATGGCAACCCTGATCTCTGCAAAATGATGTGAGCTCCTTGAATGCAAAGCTGTAGCATGTGTATTTCTTGTTCTATCCTTTAAACTTTAAATAGATAGTTGAGTCGGTTTCAAAAAAATCATTGAGGTATGCTCTCTTTTTGGTATTTGTTAAAATGTATTGATAATCACTGGGTTTTGGGGAACCTTATTATCCTGGTTAGTGTGTTTACACATATTTCTCATTCACTTCCTTCAGTGGTTACAATTATATCAATGTAATTATGTACTTGCTGAATGGCACAGGAAGTTTCACTGGGGCAAGACTTGCCTGGCAAGAGCAAGCCTATGTTGTTTACTTAGAGAAATGAGACTATTGACACTATTAATAGTGTTTAACATACACAGAGATGCCACTCTTCGTGCCTAAATATTTTATAATTAATTGAAAGTACCCTTGAGGAAAGCAAAGCTGTTAGGATCATAACCATAAGGCTGGTTTGTTGTACTGATTGGCACATTGTGTATCTAATTGGTTGTTGATCTGGCATGGCTCACAGATGGATTTAATGATTCCCACTTGGGTTGCCTTGGTTTGCATTGATCTTCCCAGACACATGGGAGGATGAGATGTGAAGAATGTGGTTTAATTAGGCTACAGCTTTATTAATCTAGCTCATCTGGGAGCTCTTCAGCAATAACTTATAAAGTACAGGTCATGATGTCTTGAGTTACTGCCAGCTGGTAGAAGTTAGCAATTGCCTCCCTGAGCTTTTGCTAGGCATGGGCTACGTCCCCATCATGTGAGGACTGAAGTGTTTGGGGTTTCTTAGCTTGACAGTAAGTGTTAGACTATAACCTTATTCCCCAATTTCTACTGCTTTCTCAATGTGGGACCAGGTCTGTCCTGATAAGTGTTCTGCCTAGTGTAACTGCTAGAGGGGCACCCATTATTGATCAGCTTATTTATCCTTCCCACTGTTTCTAGACTGCTAATAGTTTGGGGTTTTTTTTTTTTACAAATTATGTTCCTTGAGTGGAGGGAATACCCCCCCGCCTTGCTCCAAAATGCCTGAAATCAGATATAATTATGGTAAGTAATCAGTAGCCACTGACTGTTGATTTTCCTTTCCATAACTTCACACATCTTCTGACTTTGTAAACCTGTAAAGGGCTGATACAGTTTTTCCACTGCAGTATCTCAGACCAGGTTGCGGTTAGTGTTACAGAAAGGAACTATGTCACAGCTAGCTGTGACATCTGTACAAGATCTCATACAGTATTTTCACCCAGCTGTCTGGCTACTTCTAACTACTGGCAATTTTAAGAAGGGTGGAACTGACTGCAGTGCAAGCCTCCTGTGTCATTCTTCTCTGCTGAACTGCAGTGAAATGGAATTAGACCTGTGGGCCTTCTGTACCCAGCCATAACTGCTCGGTGCCGATGCCACCTTCTAAAGAGTCCTAACAGTCCAGAAGAAAAAGATAAGCAGAAGCAGGCAAGTGCAGGCAGTGAACACTTAGTTTCTCTGATGGCCTAGATGAAGCACTCCTTCCAGCCAGAGAGCACCAGACTTATGGGTTTAGATAGAGGTTTAGGCTGATAAATGAGACACCAAATGCTTACTGATTTATATTACTGATTTGTGTACCCAGTAGACTTCTGTCTTGTGTTGCATTTAGGCTCCATTGGTAATGAGCGTAAAGTCTGCGCTTCCTTGGAATGATTGTGTTGTGCTCCTAACCATGCCATCTAGATTTCTTTGTTTTGCCAGCAGAATGTTTAACGTTGCAGCATAGTTGCATGCCCTTTTTTTTTGTTATTTTTTTCCCTTTGAAGAAAGAATAACCCAAACAGTTAAGCAGGATTCCTGATTGCCTTCTATTTCTGTAGGACTCCTGTTGCTCAGTACTGACATACAGGGTGTCAGATCTTTTCTCACAACCCTCCCTGTTGTGAGCAGTTGTATTGCAAAACCTTGCATAAATTTTTCCATGCAGATTTTTCAGCCTGAGGGATATGACACCTCCTGTAGCATCACCGCTTACTTCCTGGTGTTGAGTTATCTTGTATTGTTGATCTGGGCATGAGGGAATAGTTGACGCTGAAGTTTATAAGGTCTGCATACCACTGCCAGATGCAGAAGAGCCAGGGATTGCTGGGTACTGTTGCCTGCTTCCCTGCCCTCATCCCCTGCAACCACTCTTGTCATCCCACCAAAGGGAGTAATTAAATCCTTCTCAGTTTTTCCTGTTAATCCAGATATGGCCTGCAGCCCTGCCTTTGAGGTAGGAGGAGTGTGTCTTAGGATCGATTTTCAATATATGCCATGGTATTCTGTCGTTCTGGATACAGAGCTGTATATACAGATTTGATTTCAGGAAGACACAATGCTTTTCATATGCTATTCTAAATTATTACATACTTCCACTAAGTGTAGCAATTCCTATGTTTGTTCCTTTCTTTTAGAAGGACTGCTGTTGGTGATTAAGATAATTTGTATTGAGCTGTAGAACATAAACTTGTATAGATGGAAAAAAAATTTTTTTAATATCTTTCATGTCCAGATCAGAGGCAGGTCTTGGTATATGAGCATGGGAAAGAATCTGTATGAAAAGTACACTTGATCTTTGCATATGTCTATAAAGCATATGAAATATTGTGGGAATAGACGCTTACTTCTTCATAAGCAGAAAACCTTTGCCATTCATTCTTCTATTTGTACAATGCCAAAAGCAAGAGAGTAGACTGGTTCTAGCATTTATCTGCAGTTACTATACAAATGTTTTAAGAAATCAAATTGGATTACCTAATTATGAAGGGAGTTTAAAACCAGAGTCTTGGTGGTTCTGCTATGTTTCCAAATCCAGTTCTCTGTAGCACTGGCTTGGTAGAAGCATAATTTGCATGTTAACTTGTTTAGTGCAGTGACGCTGCTTGTTGTAGTGTGTATCAGGAACTAGGAATCTGCAATTGTATGCAGTTCATGCCTTGTTTGTTCTCAGCTGGCCTGTGCTTGCGTAAACTGTTAGAAAATGCTAGATAAGCACAATTCCTTTGGAAATAGGTTACAGTTAAATTCCAAGTAATTTAGTCTTTTAGCCTCTTGGAGATAAAGATCTTCAGCTGTGAGTTTGGTGGCTGACAAGTCTCAACACTGGAAAGAGAGGGGTGAGTTTCTTCCTGTGAGTAATTTAAATTACAGATAAATTAATGCTATGAAAAATAATCCTAAGGAAATTTTACCTTGTTTTTCTTCTTTGTCTACTTGTATTCTTAAAAGTTTTTACTTTATAATAACTTAAACAGTAGTGAAGCTATGACTGCTGGTATATGTCTTTGCACTGTGTCTGAATATTTCTGGAGTGCTGATAATTTTTTCAGAGGACGCCAATATTATTACTGATTGTAAGGCAACAGTGATACAGGATGTCTCACAAAGAATTAACTTTTTTTTTCCTCTTACCATTTCCCATTTAATGATGTAATATTTTACTGGGCAGCTTAGTGCACTAAATAACAGTATATTTTACCTTTAGACCTCTCTGCTGCTCTGTGGTCTTTTTAGGTTTGGTGGTTTTTAGGAGCATCTGTTACAAGTATAGACTGAGTCATTGCTGCCTAGAGCAGCCATGTCCCTGTGTGTTTGAATCTCTTTTGCCTTGCTCTGGGAATCTCCTTCTTTGTTGTTTTTGGGGGGGGTGTCTTTATCATTACCCCAGGTAACTGTTCTCATCTGTCACAGGGGAGTGAGGGGCTAGAGAGAAGGTGGAGCTACTTCTCTCATAGATGTGCAGTAAAAGGGCAAGAGACAAAACCCACAAGTTTCAGCAAGGGCAATTTCAATTAGGTAACAGGAAAAAGTTCTTCACACTGAAGATGTTCAAAACCAGGGATGGGGCCCCAGGAGGTGTGCAGCATACCGTGTTCTTGGGGGACTGGACAAGACCCTTGTCTGTTCTGATTTCAAAGCTAGTCCTCCAAGTGGCCCCTAGACATCCCTTCCTGATGAAGTTATTTTAAGACTCTTAACTAAGACATGTTATGAGGCTAAATCACACACAGAGATAACCCACTTGTTATGTGTGAAGCTGGAACCAGCCCCATCTGTGCTGTGTTCTCTGCTGTCTTAGTGCTGCTGTGCTAGACCTCAGGGGAGAAGGATGTGATGACAACTGGTTTATTCTGAAACATCGATTATGTCTGCTTCCTAGGCAATGTACAGTCCTTGTAGGGCGTAATTATAATGTCCAAATCCAACCAGTCTTCTCTCTCATTTTGAACTGATGCCTCAAAACTATTAATAGACTTTGCAACTGATCTTTTCTTCAGTAAACTAATCTAGAAGACAGTTGTAAGATATAAATAAACTATCTCATGATTACCCTTCATTGGGCCACTCTGCAGACATCTGACTATAGTAGCTCACTTCAGTTTTTGCAAGGAAAATATATAAGACTTAAAAATGGATTTTCAATATAAGCATTGATGTCCTATCTAGACATCTGCATGGCCATGGAGGGAGAAAAAAGTATAAGTTTTCTTCTCTTAGCTGGCTTTGTGGGTTTTTTGTTTGTTTGCTTTTTAATTGAAATTTATATGTTGTCGGAGAGCCTGAAGCATCTGAATTCTCAAGTCTTATTCCTAATAGGAGTATTTTACATAATAAGGAATATTTTCCAATAGTGGGATTTTTCAATAGTACCTGAAGAAAAACTTAAAAATATTAGCCTTTTAGGCTTCTAGAATATAGCATTTTAAAAAGGCACTAAAAATACTCTTTGTCATTAAATTCCTAGCAAGTCTGTGCTTTTACTGATGACCTTCTAAGGTAAACATAGTTTGAGACTAACAGACAAATGAAAATATACTGTACCTAGTAATCTATTAGCACTTTAAAGTATTCAGTCTATTTGTGGAAATATTTCTGTTAAAATGAGGAGGTCTTATTGGTCAGTTTGATGTTGAAAGGGTCATTTGTGCATCATAAAATTGAAAATATTTGTATACTGAAAACATGGATGCTGATTTTTTGCAATTGGATATGTATGTGTAGAAACTTGCTTTCATTAGGACCTAATCAGAATGAAGTGGGGCTCAGAACAGACACTTCAGGTGCAGAAGCAGAGGAAAAAATCCAGACCCAGATTTCCAGCTGTCTGGAGACCAAGGGACAAAAAGTCTCCTCATTACCTTAAATGTAAAGCGGTAGCAAAAACAGAACAAATTGGTTCAGGAGATGGAAAGAGATGTATGTTTGGCTAAGGGGTGGAGTGAAGGGAATTACAGAAGGACCCATGAGAACATACTTAAAACAAGCATGGGAAACTGGAACAGACATTATTCGGTCTCCAGCTGTACAGACTACATGACTGAGCAATTAACCATCATTCACTGACTTTTACATATTTGAAGTAAAGTGGGATATATTTTTAGCTAAAAAGCAGTAAGACATTTGACAACAGCAGCAGACTTTGTGTGTAAGCATATTTTAGGGAAATCCATTTTTCAGAAAATGGAAACAGTTGTTGTAGCTTAGCTATTGGCATACACAGGTATTTTCTGCTTACATGCCTTGGAATAAATCTAATCTCAAATTTAGGCTTAATTAAAAAGGATAAAACCTGTCTAGCAGCAATATGTTGGTCATGTTGCAAAATGACCTCTGATAAGTTTGTCTTGGCTTGTTCATGCTGAAAAGCTAGGCTTGATCTTTACCTATAAAATCATTTCTTTCTTTAGAATTTCAACTGCTTTTTAAAGTTTCAGGTGCTGTTAATGAGGCTTAACCCCAAATTCATCTCTGTATTGAAAGTGAAACCTTTATCTTTAAAGATGGAAGTGGTAAAGTCTGGGGATTTAATTCAAGCCTAACCCTACTGAAAACTGTCAAGCCTCTCTAGAGCTGTATGACAACAGCAGATAACTGTGCAGCAAGACAGGCAACAAAAGAATGTCAGAGAAATACAAATATTAAATAAACCTAAAATGTTCCGGAGTTACAGTAATGTTTTACAGTTATAATTTGGACTTCCATGTTATAGAGCTCAGAAAACCATACAGGTACATTAAATGATAGGAGTTTTCTCCTTTGGAAAGATGTGTAGGAGGAAATTCTTCAATTACTAAAATGAGCTCAGAAGATTTAGTCCAAGATTTAAACAATAGAGAGTTCTTGAAAATTTGTAGCTAATGATGTTATTTTTACCATCCTTATAATGTTTCACAACGCTACTCCCCTTCATTCAAGGTGCGATTTGCTGAAATTTCTGAATGCTAGATATTTATTCTGGTGCAATTTTATTGAACAAACAGCCAGAATATATAAAAATACCAAGAATCTCTTCTCTGTATTTGCCCTGCCCCAGGAGAGAGAGAACTTTCATTCTGTGTCACTGTTTATACTGCCATTTGTTTATGCTGCACATATCTTCTAATATCTTTTTTTCTACTAAGTCCAGTTCAAATACTGAAATCAGCCCCTTAATGTGTGTCCTTGGTTTTCATATTGAAGAAAATGGGAGGCTGGTGGCAAGTGAAAGAGAACCAGATCTCTTTTGCAGCTGATCTGCAGATTCAGGGTAGCAAAGGAAGGCTGGCTAATGCTGCTGGATGGGAATGGTGGTACAGAATTTCACAGTTTTGGAAAGAGGGATAGATGGAATTTCCAGCAGTGCTGAATTCAGAGTGAGACAGTTTAGATCAGATCAGTCAGATCTTCCCTAAAATTACAACACCCCATTCTGATGTTTTAACTTTCTAGCAAGACAAAAAAACACAAGGCAGCTTGTGGACAGAAGAAATGCAATTGGAGGTAGAAACATAGAGGCCTTGGGCATGTGAGCAGGTGTGGGAGCAGTGTGACAGGGCAGCAGCCAGTTCCAGCTCTACTCTGCCGGATCAACAGGCAACAGGCAGGAAACTATGGGCCTAGGACAGGGGCTTTGACCAGCATTTAACCAGGAGTCTAGAGAAGCTGTGTTTGGCCATTTGTGCAGGTGGTTAGGGTCATGATGGTTGGATATTTTTGCTTGTGATATATGAATCCTTATGGGAGGAGGAGGGGAGTTAGTATGTTTCATCTACTATTAAGTTAAATAGTATGGGTTATCTAGTGAGGAGGCTTAGAGGGGAATGCTCCTATTTGTGTGTTTCCAAGACCTCTGTTACTACCTGGAAGTCTCCCAAGGCATTGAGTTGTTGGTTTGGTGTGGGTTGGTTTTGTTTTTGGTTTGGTTTTTTTTTTGGTAACTCCCTAGGAAAGGGAAAGGAGCAGGACAGCTGTTTGTCTGTTGCTGCCGGTTCTTGAGGATGCATCTCCTCTTAAAATCTGTTGTAATAATGCATCAGCTTTAAAAAAAAAAAAAAAAAAAAAAAATTCCAAAAGCTCTTGTCTCCTATCTGGACATTGGATTTCTTACCACTGCAGATGTGGTTTTCCTTGTCAGATTAAAACTGTTGAAACCTTGTCAAACTGGAATTAGCACCTGGGCCAAGATAGGAGTGGTAACTGGTGCATTTGCTCTTCTCATAGGTTGAAGCTCTGGGCTGGTCCTGCCAGCAGTGATTCCAGCTGGCTGCATAAACAGTTGATACCTTCATTTCTGTGCCTGTTTTCTGCTTTGCAAGAGATGAATTGTGTAGGAAGAGGTGATAGCTTACTTTCCCACTTACTGCAAAATGTGAGATCTTTGCAGAGAGCTGTTATAGACCTCACGAGGTGTTTTAATGAAAAGAATTAAAAAGAATACAGCACTAAGGAAACAGAAAATGAGTGATTTTTTTTGTTGTGCTTATTTTTTTTCTGTTAAATTAGCTTTATTAATTTCAATATTTACCACTATAATTTAAAACAGCTGAACTCATTTGGTACCCTGAGATTTGAATGTCCATCTGTCAGACTGGTGTATTGTGCTGAGACTTACTTCCAAAGCAATGTGCTGGAAGACTTTATTTGTAGTGACTAGATGTATGCTCTGTATATTCATTCTAAGAGCTCAACATTAGCCTAAACTTAGGCACTGCACTTACCAACTTTACAAAGGCAGCTTTAAGAACTGAACATTTTATCTTGTATCCATTCTTTACTGGCATGCAGTCAGATACTGAGTCACTTGAGTTGTAATGAGAGCTAGCAGATGTATATGTAATGTCCTGACAGAGTGAGCATCATCTTTAAATTGAACCATATCAAAATTTGTGTATAAATGAATATAGAGGAGACAAATTATGTCACTTAATGTTAGTCACTTTTGTGGTTACTGAAGCTATCATAAGGCAAGAAAACCTGTTTCAGAGAAAAGAAAACCCTGGGGCGGTAATGACAATAAAAGCAGTGATTGATCAGCCCTGTGCTGCTGTGGCCTGCTGGGGTGGAAGGCGCTGCTCTGCGCCATGGCTTTCTTGGTATCTGGTGGTTGTAGCACTGATGGCTGTTCTGTGCTGGGTGTTCACTTTGCTTCAGTGTTTTTGTTTATTGTAACCCAAAATATTGTTGTATGGATTCTTCTGCAATTGCACAGTGGCAAAGATTTTGCTTCTGAAATTGTTGTGACATGCTAATGAAGCAGAGGACAGTGCAAGTAGATTGGAATACACATGTAACACCATAATGCCGAGGGGAGAAAGTGGATTCAGTGCCATATTAGAGTTTCTGCATAGACAGGTATATTTCCAAAAGATCTGTCATGCAGATAGGATGATAGATGTTGAAGCTGTTTTTAAAAGATAAGTACATATTCTTTTCTAATGCCGCAGTAGAGGCAGTAGGGAGCACTACTGTACTGTTAGCCTCAGACCTTCCAGAGGAACTGTTCTGTTGCACCCAACTTGGCAGCTTGGACGTTAATTCTAAAAGAGAAGTAAAAAATTTTTCTGTTGCACTCTGTGAATTCTGTTGCTTAATCCCGAGTTAAGATGAAACAATTTCTTGCAGATACCTAAATACGGAGGAAATTATAGGGTTGAGTGTCCAGTCATGGTTAATTTCATAAGGCTTTAATTTTGTTGACTTGCTTAATATTCACTGGGGATGTATAGTGTATCTGGGCCCAGCTGCTGTTTCATATAAGCTGTAGTTGAGAAACATTTATATCCTAGCTCAGTTTTAACCCTGTGTGTTTCTTGTATGTTAGTCCTTCAGTTTGCCCCACAGTTTTTTCTCTCAGGATGAAAAAGAAAAGGTCTGAGCACTTGTCTTTTTTAGTGGTGAGTCTGTATTTATCCAGTTTGTTTCCTCAGAAACTTGAGCTCTCATTTGCATGCAATGATTTACAAGAACAGTTGAAGTGTTGGAATAATAAAAACAACTGGAAACATGATGATACAAAGTGTGCTGTGCGGAGACTCTGAGCAAGCATGATGTGACATTGCAAGAAATTTGGAGTGCAAATGGACAGAATCCAGGGGAGCATCCCAGAAATTATCATAAATCTGGAAAACAATAATCGACAAAGAACCATTAAGAGTTACAGTTTTATCCCCTCACTTTGCTCTTTGTAGCTTCATGAATTTTTAGAAATATGCCAAAGCGATTGCACAGAGAAGGGATGAAGTTCTGTCTCCTTTCTTTAGACAAAGGAGATGATGTAGGCTTTACTGTGGTGTGCGCTAGGAAAGATTCCTTGAGCTGGAGGGGAGCCCTTTGCCTGTCTGGAAGTTTTAAAGACTGAGTTAGACAAGATTGTGTCCAGGACGCTGCAGAGCTAGTCGCTGCCTTCTGAATACCTACGGTCAAAGCAGATGGATGAAACCCAGAAGGGTGGGAAGGGGCTGCTGAGGCTGATGGGCGTGGTGGTGGAAACTGCAGCTAGGGATGACAGGCTGGGTACCCCAGTGGGGTGGCACTGTGTTGGTCTGGGCACACCTCCTGCTGGTGTGTTCTTGGGAAAGAAGGCATGGGAGAGAAAAATCCTCAGAGAGACCTTGGGCTGGCTGGAGCTTTGGGCTGCTGTGAAAATCAGGGGGAGATGTAAAGCTTTTAACAGCATCTGGGGTTTCAATTTCAGATTGCTACTTGGCCTCACTCTTCCAATAGTACTGCAATAATACTGTACTTTCTTTTTTTTTAAAGAAAAATGATATACAGCAATTCTGCAGTTTTCAATCTAATTCTTTGTTTGCTTGGGTAATCTTGTTTCTTTTAAGTACCCTGAAATGTGAGACTTCAAAATGTAAATACAAACATTGCTGTGTTTGTAATGGTAAAAAGTTTCTCTAATGTGTCTAACTAGAATTAACCTTTAAAGCTCCAGCCTACTTTTTCTGATTTTTGCACAATGCTCTTCACATTATAGGACAATTTAGTAGTTTTATTTGTTATTATTATTTTATTTATGGCTGTTTGAGTTTGTTTCTTCATACCTCTTATGGGCAGTGAATTGATGCTGGTGACTTATATGCTGAATGCAGGAAAGACGTTGGGGGCTAGAAAGTCTGATTAATTAAAATACGTGAGAATACTGTCACCTGTGAAAGACAGTAAAAGCAATAAAGGCTGATATTTACATCAGCAGCAGTATAATAGATGTATTTTATTGTGTGCTAGCTTCTATTCTTGTCCATCTATGTCTACATTGTAAAATCATGTAAGAATGCATCAACTAGCTTTCTGTCAGCTTGATTTGTTACTTTTTTGACCTGAACTGTGTGGCTGGAATTGTACTGCTTGAATTACAGTTTCAAAGACTTCAGGCTCAATAATAGTCATTTTCTGAAGTGCTTTAGAAAAGAATTCTGTATGTTCACACAGCTTAATTGTTTTAAACTTGTGTAATTCAGAGCTATTTTTTATTTTCTCTGGTGAAAGTTCAAAATGCAATGTGGGTTGTTTGTTTTGTGTGGGTGTTTTTTTTTTTGTTGTTGTTGTTTGGTTGGTTTTAGGGTGTGTTTTGTTGTGGGGGTTTTTGTGTTGGTAGTTTTGTTGATTACCTTTAAACTTGACAACAAATCCAATGCTTATATATATAT
>JAAGNO010021318.1:0-37518 GCA_033439905.1 Ceryle rudis | reverse complement strand
GAAAATTTACATGGAGTAAAGTAAGAAAAAAAAAAAAAAAAAAAAAAGAAAAAAAAAAAAGAAAAACAACCCACAAAAAAGCCCCAACAAACCAACCCACCCCCACAACAGGAAATTTGGCTCTTTAGCCCTAATAATGGTCTCTTTATTGAACGAAGACTTACTTTTTTTTTTTTTTGTTAAACAGATTTTCTTATGAAAGGGTTAGAAGTGAATAAACAACAAGTTCAAGCTCATCTGATTTCTTTTGATTTATGTTGACCTTGAAAGAGAAAGAGGTCATGCTGTTGGCAGGCAATAAGAACTAATCTGTTACTAAGTAAGTAATTAAAAGTGAGGCCTTATATATTTTTGTAATGAGTTGACAGCAATTCCATCCCCATGTCATATGGTTGCTCTAATCAACATGGTCACTGCATTTAGTGCCAAATGAGAACTTTACAAGAAATCAGATGACAAACTCTGAAATGTGCAGTTCTTTCAGATGTGCAGATGAATAGATTGATTATATTGTAGATGAGGAAAAACTCCAATAAAAATTAACGTCAAGCTAACGTGTGCAATTAGGAATTTTAAATTTTTCTAATTAATTGGAGTGGATGCTCATTAATATGTTCAACTGAAAGATGTAAAGTTGTGTTCAATAATGAAAATAATCCACATTTTGGCAGCTGAGGCACGGTAGGCTTCTACTGTTTAACTGGCATCACTTAAGACTGTTCTGACATCAGACACGAGAGTATTGACTTCCATGTCACCAAATAACCTAAAGAACAGTCCATTTTTCAAGACACATTAGAAGTCTGGGTTTTGAGTTCAAGGCAATTTTCTAAGTTGATTCAGGGCCTGGATATTCCTGCAAAGTACTGGATGTCCAGAAAATTATAGCAGCTATGTCTTCAGTCTTTTAAGAGTGACCTGAAGGCTGGGCTTGAGGCCAAATTCACTAGTCCCACATACTTTTCCCTGATAGGAGCTCAAGGGAGTCAATGTTGGGGACAACTGAGAAGAGAACCACAAGTTCATTCTCTGTTTTGTATCTGGTCTTGCAAAGACATTACAGAAGCAATACTGGGCAGGCAGGATGTCCTAGGGTTTGGAAAGGATAAAGTCATAGATGAGATATCCCACAGAAGGATTCTACTGTTGCCTGATGTGAAGACAGGTAGGATTTAGAATCATTGAGATAGCTGTAAGAACAAAATAGACTGATGGAAATTTTTGGGTCTCTGGCCTCAGAATTAGTTAGTTGCTAACTTGAATGCCTGCTTGACTATTTTCTTCTTTTTAAGTTAATAGGACTTCAATGCATGTGTTCTTAGTTTTCAGATGTATACACAAATACTTTTCCAAATTTGGGCAACCCCTGGCAAGAGTGAGCTTCCAGAATCAGGTTTCTGTAAAAAAGAGCTAGTGTAACGTCAGCTGGTGACTATCACCCTGTGCTATCGACAGATCATTAAAATACTCATCAATCATACTGTAAGTGTATCTGTCTTTTACCTAATTAAGGTATTATCTTACTCTTCAAGTTTTGCCTTACCAAAAATAGGGAAGAAGGATCTCTCCCAGAGAAATGATAGAAAATCTTACACTTTTTTTCCTATGGAAGGATCTGGTTTATGTTTATCAAACACTTGTCCTCTCTTAAGAAACCACTGAAAGTTAAAACTTGAGCAAAGACAAAAATGTTAATTATGATTTTTTTAGCATCACTGTCAAATTTGGACTTAGATTGGCCTGTCTTTCAAAGAAATGGAAGCACTAGGCTTGTTCACGGGCTTGGCATTGAGTTTGACTAAAATATAATTGCAGGTCTTGCTCAGGTCATTTAGTTTTGATTTGTATTTTGTACACCTCCATTATCAAGGCTTCATCCTATATGTACATGCAACTTGTATTTTAAGGTCTTTTGTCAACAATCACACAGTTCATGGCTTGTTCTCCTGTTGCTTATAGCCACATGAGATCAAAATATTTGAACTTAAAATCTAATGTTGCTCAAGGCGGGATTAGTTGAGTATCACTGGCCATCAGTCAGAAGAAGCTGGGGACACTGCCTAATTTCCTTAGATTACTAAGCAGCTTCTACTATAAAACTCCAGAGCTACAAATGCATATAAAGCACTTTTCCCATTATCCCACTCAGTGCCCATTTTGGCTGAAAGTTCTGTTAGGTGTGATAAAATCTACACAAATATGTGAGATCAGTGTGATTGGCTTCACAGTCAGACAAAAGATATTTCCTGCGAGTGGCAACAGCACAATTGCATATCTCAGCCGGCATTCGCTTAGGTCTGAAACTATTGTGAAACAGGCTGGAACTGTTTGTGAATGGGCTATTCTGCCTAACAGATGGTTATATGTAAAGGCAGCCAAGAGACCATGTAAGAGCATTGTGTGTTTGTGGGGGCATGAGTTGTAGCCAGAAATGTCTATAAAGAATCTGCCCTAAGATTTCTGGTCCAAGATTAAGCAGATATGTCATTTCTAATCCAGTTTTGGGGTAAACTTCTGAAGTATTAAAAAAGAATGTTTCTGCAGCTGTTTCTGTACTTTAAAAAAAAAAACCCAACCCACAAAAAAACCAAACCAAAGCAAACAAACAAACAGAAAACAAACTACAAAAAATAAACAACCAAACCAACCAAACAAAACAGGAGGGAAAAAAAAAAAAGAAAAGAATTATGACCAAAAGAAGAACTCAACACTGTGGATCAGGGAGCTTGAAAGGGTTGGTTTTTTAGAACTGCATTTTTGTATTTCCTAGTTAGACCTTTGGACACCAGCCAACTTTCTGCTGAGTAGGCTGGCAGGGCACAGGAGTTGGATACACAACAGTCTGTTGCCTTCCATGCTCCCCCTCCATGTGTAATGTTCCTTCTGCATAAAGCCATTAGTGACAAGATTACAGAAAACATAGGGTTTTGTTTCATAGCTTTTATTTGTTGTTCCATTTCCTGTTTCATTCCTATTTAACCTCTGCTCTTTCCAGTTCAGACATAGTATCAAAGTGAATTTGGAAATTAACTTCATATGGATAAGAATGAATTGTAAACTATACATGCTATATCCAATATAAGTCTCTTTTTTAAATAAACCTTATAATTATTTTTTTAATAAACAGAATGTTTTTATTAATCTACGAAGTTTTAATAACGATACATTTCCTCTTTCCTTTTCCAATATTTTTTTCCCATCAAACCCATCCTCTAAATTAATCAAGAGCTGCATGTTCTGTTGCAGTCTTTTGGGGGCAAGCTGTCTTTGAATTGCTTAGATAGAGCCTGTAATGCATTGGGGAGCACAACATTTTGATCCTCATTTAAGGTGTTTTCCTAGTATAAAAGTCTCTCGGTGTTTGGATGACTGTATACAACAACAGAAAATCACCTTGAGTTAGATGGAAGGGATGTTTTCACTAGTTGCAATATTGGAGAGAAATATGTAGGAGGATGATCTCTGCACATAATCAGAAGGAAGTGCAGCTACCCTTCACATGTATAATATTCTTGAAGTGTTCCTTTTTTTTTCAAAGCTGAATTAAATCTGTTTGTAACTTGGCATTACAGTTTTATGAATCTGTCTGTTTATGATTTTAGGAGTTGCCATACTGGCTCAGACTTTAAGGCCAGGGGATGGATCTGAGAGCACTGAATTCCAGATGTTTCAGAGAATAAGGGGAACAGTGGGCAGAAATGGCACTGTCACTAGATTTTATTTCATCTCCTAGCACTTGAGAGATTGCTTAAGGCCCGATGCACATTGTCTGATACACTCTCCACATAGGTTTATAGTGTTATGTTAGAGAACTGTTCCTACCTCCATAAATACCTACCTGCTTTTTCAGCTAACTCCTCAGTCTCATTAACCTTCTTTAGGAAAGAGCTCCCAAATTAGTCATTGTATACACATGCTTTTCCTTTTACTGTATTTGAATTTCCCAATGTTCAGTTTGTTGTAGGTTTTTGTTGTTGTGGGTTTTGTTTGTTTGTTTGGTTTGTTCTTTTAAATATTCATTTATTTTATTGAAATACATTTTCTTATTTTACAAAAAAAAGTAGAAAAGATGTTGTGTTACAAAAGATGACGCAAAGACTTTGGGTATCTGATGCTTTATGGTTTTGCTTGTTCATCTCCTTTTGAAGATAAAGCAATTCCAGTCTTCTCTAGCTCTTTTAATACGTTTTCCAGGGCCAAGTTTATTGCTCATACTCTTTGCCATCTTTTAAATTTTTAGGCCTGTGTCTCTTTGTCCTTTTCCTTTTCAACTGTCTGTTCTGCAGAATCCTTTGAGCTGAATGTTCAACATATCTAGGATGTGACTAACCCTTGCTGTACTTTCTTATAAAGATTGTTTTGTTCAATTCCTTGTGCAAAATAGCATCTTTGTTACATCTTGTCTGCGAATAGTGTACAGTGAATCAAAAGGCTTTTCTCAGAGTCACACTGAATTTATAAACCTGTAAGTACAAAAAAGAATGAAATATAAAAAGTCTATGTTTTTATTTCAGAGCATATTACATATGCATATTAAAACTGAAATAATTTTTATTGCATGTTGTTAGAAAGTTGAGTATTTTCAAGGTAAAAGATGAAGACTTTGTACTTTGGAGCAGTAAACTAATGTTGCGAGTGAAGAGAAGGGAGGATGGGTGTGATTGCACTGTTCACAGGATGTCCTGAAGCATTTTGTGCAGTTTGAGCTTCTAAATAAACCTATAGTTTCATATCAAATATAGAGAACTAGAAAGACAGTCAACTTATGCAACCTTGGAAGTGATGGCTGTAATGGTGAATTCACAGTTTACTGATAACTAACATTAAGTGTCTTCCGACAGACGAAGTCTATTCACTCTAAGAGGTCTACCTGGACTGCTAGTGTTTCTCAGGTGTTTGAGTAGTACTTTACATTGAGCTATATGTACTGAATCCTGTGTACCTTTGCAGGAAGCTCATTGCCACAAAAATGTCTTGCATCCAGATTGTGCTTTATGTGAGGCATAATCTCAAGTGTTTCTGAATATGGTCTAGAGTTAGCTATCCTAAAAGCTCAGTAATGAAAGATTTGAACTATCATATCAAGGAATGCTTTCTTCTGTGGTTCTTTGGCTGTTGTATATTTCAAGGATGAAGGAAAGTTTTTTTTTACAGACTTGTTGCCTGTTTCAAGACCTGAAGCACTAGAATTTTTTTTTTTTCAGGTGAGGAAGGGCATAGGTTGGAATCACAATGCTTGCATCATGACTTCTTCATACTGCTATATTCAATTCTGTAAACAATTGTGATCCATTAGGTGTGTATCTTCTTGTGAGTGCCATGGACAGAGTGTTTATAAAGTTTCACTGGAGGCCAATTTTCCTTGGCTTGTGCTGCAAACTAAATTGCATATTTTGAGGAATAAATTGTATTTTATTGTGACTGTCTCAGATCTTGTTCTCTTCCATTATCACTAGAATATAATCAGCTGGCAAGCACCTTGTGGGTGATGAGGAGGAAGGGAGCATTTGGGACCCAGGTTGTGTAGCTAATATACAGTAATAATAATGATTCACCAAATCACCAACTCTTTACCATGTGAATTCTGTATTTTTGTCCTTTAAGTTGACTTAAGAGCAAATGTCTTGCACTCCTTGTCATGTCTGTAGTGTGTTGCTTTCCTTGAAATGAGTTTTAAAAAGTGACACAATACATAAATCTTTATTTGAATTAGGTTCTTGAATGTTTCTTGCTAGACAGGAGATGATTCCTTAGTGCCATTTATTAATGTAGTCTCCTTCCAGAAAGGAAAAAAAAAATAAATCAGAGTTTATGGGTTTGGATTTCACCAGAATGAAACAGATGCACAGACAAAATAAAGAGAAGAAAGCAATATTCTAACGCCAAAAAGTTCTCATCATTTGAAGAAACAGCTTGAAAGTGATATGCTGAAACAGAGTGGGAACAGTGCAAAATCTTACATTTAGGATAGAGAAAATACAACACAGAGATGTAATAGGGAGCATAACACAACAGTCCACAGTAGAACAGGAGAAACCTTGGTATTATTTGTTCACAGTTTAAATTTAAGTCAGGTGTGTGGTGTCTTTGCAAAACCATCAAAAGCAATTCTGGAAAAAATTTAGCAGAAAGGCATATATAAGAATAGGAAATAGCTATTTTCCTAATTTGGCATCTGTGATACCTCATCTGGAGTATTGTCCAGTGTGGAGCATCATTCTTTGACAATGACTAGAAAAACTGAGGCTGCCTGGACAGGAAAATAAAATAAATGAAAGATCTTATCTGAAATCTTACCCTATGCAAGCCTAAGAAAGAGAACGATTATGAAAAACATTATAATTCTTAAATAATATAATAAGGAGGACAACAGTAAATGTTTATTAATGTTGGCTGAAATAAGGCCAGAGGCAATCAGTTGAAATGGACAAAGGATATTCAGTTTAAATTCTAGAACAATCTTTTTGTGGGATATTTTAGCAGTGGGACATAAGAGATTTTTCGGGCTGTGGAATCCCTATCATTAGAATTTTTAAGGATGGAGGCATGTCAGGGATGGTCTAAGCTTACTCCTTTTTCATAGCTAGGAGTTAAAATAGATCTCTTTTGGTCCTTTCTCAGTGAACATTTTTGTAGTTTGGTCTATCATCTTCCTATTTTAAAGACATATGAAAGATTAGGCTTGAGATGTACCATTAGCAAAAGACACAGATGTGAAAGACTTCATGAGATGGACTAGAGGTAGCTTCTGAATGTGAGGACAGAAGTGAACTTTGGAGTTTAGACATCTGTTTTGATAATGTATGTATTGAACTTACCCAGCATAACAGATCTTTCTTGAGTATCTCCATTAAAGTACCACTGACCTCACCTTTAGATTATTTATTTTATGCGACTTTACATTGGATTTGTTTCTATTGTTAAGTGAATGAATCCAATGGTATTAACCTTACATAAGGGACCTGTCTTTTCAAACATGATGTTTGTGGAGAAGACAGTGTGTTGGGAGATGGCTTGTCCTGCCTGTGTAGGGTGGAGAGTAAGTTGTTTAGTACAAGGCTTGAAATGTCATCTAGCTGGATCTCAGTGATGCAAACTATAGTGGATGATTTGTTGCTAATGACTCAGATGTTGTTTGTTGCTGGTCGGTCTTCCACTGATTGTTATAGTGGTTTTTTCCGTATCTGTTTCTCTTCCAGATTTGTTTCCCTTTTTCTTCAGAGCTGACCTTAATTTCCTGGGCTTTTTGCCTATTTACCAAACCCTTCCTTTTGGAATAGCGCTTATCCCTTTATATGTTATGTCTTTACTGTTCACATAAAATTATGATCCCTTCTACTTAGTGGCTCAAGTCATAAATGAACTCTAGGCAATATATATAAAATAACTTCGGAAAACCCAATCTTCTTAAAACCAGCTGTTCCAAATTGCAGTAGCTTTGTCTCTGAGGTGAGAGCCTCTCTCAGCCGAAGGTTATTAGAGGCAGAAAGCTTTTGTTGTCTCATTAGAAACTAATTTCTGCTTCACCTTAAGTAAGTATTACTTTATTAATGATTTTGCAAGGCTGTGTGAAGAAATGAAAATCACAGCAGGTATAGTGGAGAGGTGGCTTCTATAAGGACATCATCGGGACTTCAAGGACCCTGCTCTTGTGTAAAGCTGCTGAATGTTTGAACATCTTGACTCAGTGCCAAATCTACTATAATATAGTAATGGGCAAGCACTCATCAATATTTCAGTGTCATAAAATATATTTACTCAGAAGCTATTAAGCTCAATTAAGACTGATTTTTAATTGATCTTCCTGATTTCATATCTGCCTGTCTTCTCACTGCAGCCGCACTGCTTCATGAACTCACAGGGTTTCATAAATAGCTTAGGTTGATGTAAGGCCATGCTGCCTGCAATGTGCATGCCCAGCTTTGACACGGCCATGTGCTTCTGCCTCTTCCTTTACGTCATTTAGAGCACTCACAAGGCCATGGAAGAAGTTGCTCATCCAGCTGAAATTTAACTGAAAATTAAGAAGTGTTTTAAGTCAGATCAGTGATATGAACTGACATGCAATGAAACTGAATGATTGCTAGGGCTGAAACAAAGTATGAGCAAGGGCTGCAACAGGACCTGCAAAAAGGGTGGGACTGACACTTTTGCAGTAGCCTGCGGGTAGATCAATTTAAGGCAGTTGTGAATTTATTATGCCTGTGGTGTGCTTAGCAATGTGTGCAATACATTTGCTAAATGATAAAAATTCTGTTTGAATTTTCTTTTTATGTGGGACATTTAATTGTAGAGGTCCTCTGAAGGGTTTAACATATTTTTATAATATTAATCCTGCAAATTGAAAATAATCTTGTTTGTTTGATCAGATAACTACATCTCTTAGCACACTCATTCTGCTACATGGAATTACTTAAGTCTGTCTTGTTTTGAATTGCACTTCCCTCATTTTTCCCCCCATTACCTCCATTTAAAAATGTTTATTGTTTGGGTTAACATTGTTATTTTGGTAACAATGAAACTTAAGAGTTTTTGTGAGAAATAGCCCCAAATCATCATGTAACAAGTGGAATCCCAGACTCACAACAGTTTCTTATCAATTGTCCAAGTAAGGCTGGTTGCTTGGTCTAGAAAGAAAATGTATCACAGTTTATGTCTATTATATTTTCCTACTACTTTAATTAGCCGTTCTAACAGAGGAGACTAAAAAGCAAGTGATGCATGGGGTCTCTTGAATTCTAGTCATGGCGCCAAAGTAACAGTGACTGAAATTACTTTCAGCTCTCTCTTCCACATTAAATGTTGAACATCAATGATGGTGTTTAATTGTCTGCTATACCTGATGTTTCAGTGGCTAAAAATGTTGGCACTATGAGATGCTTTAAAGAATGAAAAATGTAGTTATTACCACCCTTAATTTTTGCTTTTTAAGAAATTAAAGACCTGTAATCACTGATGCAAATATTTTCTTTTTTTCTCTCTAGTTTCCATTCTTGTACTTATTTCAAAATCTTTTTTCTAGTTTAGACCAAAGGCAAAGCATAAGCAGAAAGTATCAGGAATATGACAACAGGTACAGAAATGCTTGGGTGAGAAGGGTCTTTGCTTGATTTTTGCAATTCAGCCATAGAAGTGCTTATGGGGGAGAAAGTTTCTTTGCATGGGTCGGGGAAACATCACGATGAATTCTGCAGCCAAGCAATTAAGTCAGACTAGAATGCTCCAGATGAGAACAGCATGTTTAACAGGATGCAAAGCTGCATTTCATAGATCTGGCTATTTTAATTCAGAGTGAGATCATCAGTGTATTTCCTTCAGTATGTTAATGACTAGAAGCCATTGCCTATTGTACTGTGACTGGCATTTACCATTTGTGGTTTTAACCAAATTCCACTGTTTCTTGTATATCTGTCTTCCTTTATATCAAGTATTACAGCAGAAATATTTCAGTGGTAATATCTGCTCAGTTAGAAGAAAAAAGGCCCTGGAAACTTTGAAAGGAAAAATATGGGCTCATTTTCATATCTACTTTCCAACCTTCAACAAGCTTAATAAAGCATGTGGATTATTAGGTATGTAATTGTAATAAAGCATCTACTGGTATCCATTTGGCACCTCATTTCATAGTAATCATTTTAAAGAACCGGTAATAGAAATCAGCTGAAATGAAGCTAGTTATTAAAGATATCCAAGCTTAAGGCCAGGAACCCCCTGAATCCTGATTATTATGCTGCTCTTTAAGTGAGAACACGAGTAAAGATGAATGACAATGATTTTGTTATTTGGAAGTATTATAATGTACTTGGATCTGTGTTTGTATGGTTCCTGGAACAATTGCTTATGGCTCTCTTTGCAAGTGTTCTTTAGCAATTTCTGAGTGAGGTCTTGGCATTATTTGTGAGTACTGTCAAAAGAACGAGGAAAGAACACTTGGGACTCTTTTGAGATGATTTTCAGAACCTACTAATCTATTCTAAAGCAATATCTTTCAAAAAGTAAAAGAGACTTCATGTTTTTCCAGCAGGAGGAGGGTAGCTGGGACCAGGAAGTCATGTCTGGAACATTCTGCAAGAAAAAATGGTACTGCTGATTGAATGTCATGCATGAATAATTTGTTTTGGAGAAGGGTTTTGGAGATTGATGTTCTTGAGATGGTAACCTTAAATGACTGTTTCCTCTTAGTGTTAGTGGAAATGGCTCTATCTAGGCAGAGAAATTAGCATATTCTAGTCTTTCAGTGTGCAAAGGATTGTGACAAGTGTAAGAAGTGTAATATCCTGTTACATTTTCAATATGCTTTGCTTGTGAGACAGAGCCAAAAATATTTCTCCAGTTAAGTTCATTTGAAAATATTGTATATACAACTCATCTAGGTGGTCTTTTGTTTTGTTGTTTGCTTGGTTGTTGGTTTTGGTTGGTTGGTTTACTTTGTGTGGGTTTTGTTGTTTTGTTTGTTTGTTTGTTTGTTTGTTTGTTTTCCTAGTGATCTAATCTACAGTCTTCTGTTCTTCTATTAAATGACCTATGACTCACTATGTGTATCTTAAGGATTTTAAGTCTGCAGCAATATCTATATCATGTGATTCCTATTAAACCTCTGTACACAAGGAACAGGTTACAAGTCTTCATTATAACTGAAGTTATTGTGTTGCTTATTTGAAAAGTATTTTGGATAAGTTTATTTCCACCCATGTCAGGTAACATGAACAGAGTGGCTGCTACAGGAGTATCACCTGGGTCAGCTGCAGAGACAGTTCTTTCATATAGTACCAAAGGAATAAAACTGAGGGATGTAAAATGTTCTTGGTATTTTCATATTTAAAAATGAGTCATTTCAAACTATTGCACAGTTTGGGAGCTTATTTATGTTTAATGAGAAGCAAGCTTTCAACTGCCTAGACTTAATTTTTCATCTCAATTTCATATAATGAAAAAAACCTTATTTCTCTGTCCATGGCTGGAACCTCTGCTGATGTCTGTACTCTGGCTGCCCCTTCACACTAAGAATGAGGCTTGAGTCCCTGGAGGGCAGATGACATGCATCAACCTCTGGAAACATGTCTGCGTCTGTGGAAGCCCATGATAAACAGAGCCTCTGAGCTACCAGGCAGTGTTCTCTTCGGATATTGACAAAGTTCTGTTCTAGCAGAGCAACAATTGTGTGTCCTTATCACTATTTGCCAGTTCCCAACTGAAACATACACCATATGATTCTCAGAAGAGGGAGGATAGGCGTCTGGCACTGTCACATCACCTAGCTTGTTGGCCTGAGTTCTAGTTTGCTGTGTATCTCTCAGGTCATTTCCTTGGGTGTTATCCTGACAGGGCTTAAACTAGAGACAGAGGTGCATACACGTGAAGTACAGGGCTACTCGTAGCTTGCATTTGCATTCCTAATTTTAAGTGCATTCATACTAACTGTAATCAATTAAAAGTGTGCAGTTTAGTTAATCTCTCTTGCTCCCTGGCAGTCCCAGACCTATATGCCAAGCTGAGTTGTGAAAGATTTTTTCCAGCAACAGCATGTGGCTCTCTTTGGCAAACTCTCATTAACCATTTTGTTGGCAGCTTCTAAGTAGCCCCTGGATCTCTAATGCAGGAAGGCTACCAATGGGGTTCTGATCTACATATTTCTCTGAAAGTAATTTCTTTTGGCCTACCTTTCAGTTCTGCAAATGCTCATTTAATTTATATTTATCTATTTGGTTCCAAACCCCACATAAGTGTCTCAATGCATGTAGATTCACTTACTGTTGAAAGAAAAATTTTACGTACCAGAAATCCATGCTGTATTTTGCCCTTTTATTTTTCATTTGTTTGCCATCTTTTTGTTGTGCATCCATAAATGTTCTGTGTTATCCATAATTCACATCCTGTGCCCCTTTCTTGCTTGGTTAGAATATAAGAAAATGATGGGCTAGATGCAGGCTGCCTTTGGGAACTGGCTTGAGACCTCAGTATGGTCCTTCGCCTTCTTCTGTACTTCTGCAGCAGCAATTCAGATGTTCCTCATGACTATTAGAGTAGCTAGTGATGACTAGAGGCGTACCAGACATGACAAGAGATACACTGTCTGGCCAGTGCTGACAGAATTAAGCCTGACGACACTTCGCCTTTCTAGCAAGATGTGAGTAGTTGCATTTCATATCCTTTCTCGGGAGACATTTTGCCCTCCGCCTCTTGGCACAGGGAGTGCAAATGCAAAACTAACTGCCCACCTCTTTTAAATGCTGCCGTTTGTACAAGTCTGTCAGCTTGCATTTCCTACTGGCAGCCACTGCTCCTCTCTGTGCTGTTATTTGTCATTAGACAAGACAGGGTCTCCATGTCTGTCTGCTCCTTAGAAACACATGTGAACTAAACCTCAAAACATTTCTGTGACTTAATGGATATAACCCTAAGTTACATATAAGAGAAGGTGGAAATGCTGTGGAGGCACAAATTCTGCTTTAGGGAGCAGTTCCTGATTGCTGGAATAAATCTCTCTCTGGGTAAAGCAGTGTTCCATTATTCTGGCATTTGATTTTAAAAAAATGAATAAAATAAGGATAACATGTAACAAATTTTGCATAGTTTCTGTTGACCATAGCATACTCACACTAATAAAAATCCCGCTATACTCTGTCTTCCAGCATGGCAGGTACTTTGTGTGTCACTTGTCTAACAACTGTACAAGTTCTTCCAGAAACCACAAGGAGATTTTGAATCCTGAGGAAAGGACTCCCCCCAAGTAGAGTTTCACTGCTAACCTGTGGCCTAAGTTTGCTCTGAGTTAGACTTCCATAACTCCTCTGAAGGTAAAAGTAGCTACTTGGGTGAAACTGTGAGTGAAGTTTTGCCCCAGAGTCTTTCGACTACTGTCAGAATTAACATATTTATAGCAATAGATAGAAGTGTTTTTAACTTCTTTCCAGTTTGTCCATGTGATGAAAAAAGGGACCATGTGTGGTCTCAAATTGCATCTACATATGGGAAAAAATGCAAAACAAATGAAAAACCCGAGCTTTCAGTAAAATCAGGGATTTGGATGGAAATTATTACATCTTTCAAACATATTTCTAGGTGATTGAAGGCATATAATGCCATGCTAGTATTTATATGGTTCATATATTCCCGCTGTTGACTTTTCACATGCCTTTAGTAGAAACAAAGACAGTTCTCCATCATTTTTTCATAAATTTTAGACCTGTTGCAAGCAGAAAGCAGATCTGTCATATCTTCCGTATATCAGTGTATAACTTTGAGAAAGTCATTGTACTATGCAGTGTAGTTGAATGTGATGCTGTCAATAAAATTCCCCCATTTGGAGCAACTAGTCTCCCAGGTAAGCTTTAGATTCCTCACCGCTTATTTTTTTGCAGGTGTGAATGAAGATACCAGTATTGTACTTTTCCTCAAATTGAGTATACTTTTGTGAGGTGCTAAGTTTAATTCCTTACAATGTACCAGAAGTGTGCAGCAGCAAGTTTTCTCTAATGGTGAGACCCACTGAAGGCAGCCCAGTCATCAAGTTCCCAGCTGTAACTGTTTTTTCAGCCTGTCTAGACAGGAGTGCTGCATGCCCCTGTGTGCTTTGAACTGGTGATTGCAAACACTGTGCAGATACTGTGGCTACAGGGGGAGGTGGCTACAGCTCAGCACACCACTCTAAATAGTGCACTACATTACTAGTGCTTTCTACTTTGGTGCTGCCTGAACATTATATAAATCTGCGATCCTGACTTAAAACCACTTTCTCTGGGCAATTAGGAATCTTAACCTTTTTTTACCCCCAACGAATTGCTGCTGCTCATGTATTTGGCTGAGGATCAGCAGTGTCTGCCAAGCCAAATTACTGGAAATTAATTATCTGGAGCCTGATACAGAAGTTTTGACTCACCTTTTCAGTAGATCCATTCAATCCAATGCAATTATTTGAATCACTATGAATTTGAAACTGGGGCCCTTGTTTTGTCAAGTTCTGCTGCTCTGTGAACAGCCTTACCACATCTTCAGACTCCAGCTGGGGTTTTGCCCATGTAAATCATGTCTTGAAAACATGTAAGGCTACAGAATTTCGTAGCTTTCAGGTCCATATTAAATGGATAGAAATTGCCATCAAGTAAACCTCTCATTGACAGGAATCCATTGATTTCCATTCACAGTCACTATTGCTTCATGTACACATAAACCAGCTGCTTCATGTACTCACAAGTAAAGACTGTCTCTTTTAGATAGAATATGTCCAGGGAAATTTGTAACCTATATCTGTGGACCTGTTATTTAGAGTGTTTTTCTTCTATGCATTCAGGAATGTTCTAATACTGTCTAAATTAAGTAAATGCTGAAAGAGGGATTTGCCCATGAAACTATCTTCAAAATACCATGCTCAGATGCGGACACTATGTAGTGAATATTTAATAATGTCCCAAAGTACATTAGCATCTTCATTGTGCTTAGGATTGGGGCACCAAAATGTTTTTTTTCTTTCCAAACAAGATTGCGGATGCACTTGAGAACTATGTGGCAAATATGTATTATGTATACTTACCTTGTAATAGGAAGTTTGTGTCTCCTGGAAAGAAGTGAGTGCACTTTGTAAGCATATCTCACTATATTTCTGCTGCTGAATAGTTTAGCCTGTTTTTATCATTGCAGCATTCGCTTTATGCTCTCATTTTGTGATTTTTCCATAATGGGCATTTTGTTTTGTTTTGAAGGGAGAGAGCTGCAAAAGCAAGTACCCAGAACTGCTGTTGATGAGATTTAAGCTAACATGTTTTTCCTTACGTATGCCAAGGGTAGGGAACAGAAGATCAAGTAGCATAGCTGAATGGTAAGTTGTTAAACTGGGGTGACTCAACTGCTTTTGATCCTTTGCCCACGCTCCAAAATTACAGGGTCTTAATACCTGAAGTGAAAAGCAGTGTTACTGAATTAGTGCTAAAAACTTGTTTAGTAGTGGAATAAAGAAATTAATAGTTGTCATCTGAGACTTCAGGAAATTGTCTGTAAAATGCAGTTTCTTTAGTTTCTTTCACGACCAAAAAGAGAAAAAAACCCATACACTTTAGCCTTCCTGAAGGAGGAAAAAGAGGAATATCAGGCAAGGAGAAAAGGTGCAGGGTGTAGTGATGAGAATCAGATATCCTATCCTCGGAATTATGAACCCATTTAAGGAAGTGGCATATCCCCTGCTGTCTTTGGAAGGACTAGAATCCTAATCACATGGCTTATTAGGCTCACTCTTGAAATAATTTCTTATGTGTCTATATTTAAATTTGAGCATACTGCACCGTGGTCTCGTTTCCCCACTCTGTTTTTTGTTTATTTTTTAAGGGCAAGAAGCGGGGAACAAGGTGAAGAAAAGATTTTATGAATTTTTAAATAAATGTCTGTGGTATTTTTTTTAAGATTCTGCAGGCTCTTGACAGAAGCAGGTCTATGACATCACCTAAAAAAAATCCATGCAACAATTCAGACTGGTGCCATCTAAAATGTAAGTCAACAATACAAATTAATTGTAGTAAGCTGTGATTTTTCTGGAGAGGTCACCTGAAGATACAGTACATCAGTAGAAATTTTTACCTGTAAAAAAATTTTGGATAATGATATAGCCCAATGAAAAATGTTTAGCATTTACTTCAGGACATACTGTCTATAATCAACAGCTATATGGTAATGGCATAATGTACACCTGCACTGATGGAAGAAAACAGGCAGAGTTGCAGAACCTTTTGAAAACCCATTTGGGAGCACTCTTGTTACCAATATTATCCTTCCTAATGGCACTTCCTTTGCTGAGCCTGAAGGGCTGGAAGTAAAAACTGAGCAGGGAAGAATGCTGAGATTTTGAAGTTTTTTGAAGTTTGTATAAAGGAGGGAAGAATTAATTAATCAAAAAGAGAAAGATATATCCACATTGCTTCTAAGACGTGTTCCCCAGAGGGTAAGACCAAGTTGGCATTAATGTGTTCATTCCTTTTATTGCCCTGGGGCAGCTGTGGGAAGGGTGCTCACCTTTGGACAAAAAGATAATGTTATGATCCAAGTTCTGCTTGTCGTTGTTTTCTCACTAAACTTAGTGGGACTTTCTTGACCTTACTTGCTTTAGTCAGGTAAACAAGAAATTTACATACCCATGTGATAGAGAGTTACTGGCAGAGGACCTCCTCTAGAGCCAATTTTCTTCTTTCCCAAATTATTCCACTCTGTATGGAAAGTACAGCTGGACACACTGGAGGAATATTTTCATGAGATGCCTGATTGTTCTTTCTGTATTTTCTGTCCATCGAATAGAGTCCAGCTAGGCTAAATGTTTCCAAACAGCAAATCCTTCCAAAAAGGGGAAGATCAGCTAAATATAATTTGAAAGTGTATTAGGCTGGCTTTCTTGTATTTTCCCTTTTTCAGATCCAAATATGATTCACTTGGACATCTGAACGAAATAGTTCAAGAACTCTGACATTTTCCTACTTCAGGAAAGCAAAATTAAATGTTTCTCAGAGGATCCTTGTAAAAACCTTTAGCCGTGTACTTAATCGCAGGCAGCAGGAGGTGCAGAATTCCAGCAAGGTGCCTGGGGAGCTGCACATGTCGCATTTCCTCTGCCCTTTGTACACCGACTCACAGGCATGCACACTTCCATATCACTTCCTGAGCACTGCACCAATACTTTATTATACTCGAATTGTCTCAGCAGCAGCTTGGAAGGGTGAAATGGCAACCAGAGAGAGAAAGGCAGAGGGTTGTTCTTAACAGTATCAGCTGATACACTTAATTATACGTTTACTTTGAAACTCAGTTTTCAAAAGGGATTTACAATTTTAAGTGCTCAGTTTGAGAGACTTAGGGCTTTTTACTTTTACTCAGAGGTCATTCAGTGTTTGCTGTTTCTGTGAATTACAGCTGAAAGTTTGGGGGCTCAGCCAAAGTGTCCTCCCCTTTTAAAACAGCATGTCATTTAATAAAAACTACCCAGTGTCTGCAGATACTGGATCATGTCTCTGATGCATTAGCCTTTCTAGTGTCTCATTTGTATTGAAGTATACCCCAAATTAAAAGAAACATGAGGTCATTTAGAAATAAATCATCCTCTTTTACTAAATTACTTACATTGCAAATCATACTTACAGTGACTTCCCCACCCCCTTTTTCTCTGTTGTGGTGGTTTTTTTTAAACATGACAGATAATTATATCTTAGTTGATCCCTTGGCTATTGTACTTAAAAATGGCTGGTTTTGCTTAATTCACTTTTAATTCACCAGTTGCCTGCAGCCTACAATAAAAATGAATGCAAGCTATGTTTAAAAGCTTTAGAAGGCAGATCTGACAAATGCAACATAGGATTTAGAGACAAAAGGCAATTGGCCACTCCTACCAAATCATATCCCAACTAATGAGAGGGTTTGGGATCGACAGAACTCTTCAGTAATTTGAAGCCTTCTGACAGGCAGCTAAAACTACTGCTGTCAGAAGTTGGGCACCATGTTGAAGTCAAAGCAGAGGAACATTCTGGGAAACTTGGGAACAGGGGACTAGAAGTGATTGCCTGAGTCATCAAGTGCAGTTTTCTACTGTTGTAGACATCCATATTTCATAATCCCTTTCATTAAGTTACCAAGATCTATCTTAAAACTAGTTAGATTGTTTGCCCCCACTAGTCCCTTTGGCTGGCTGTCACAGAAACTCTTTCTTCTGATGGTTAGAAGCCTTCTAATTTCCACCCTAAATATATCCATGGCCAGCTGACACCCATTTGTTCTTTTGCCAACAGCATCCTGAAGCTGAAAAACCCTCTTCTTTCTCTTTCACTTCAATCCATTGATGAAGGACATAGCAGGTCCCATGTATACATTCTGCTGCACTATTGAAGATAGGTCCTTTGGGGTTTTCTCCTATAAGGGTGTCTCCATTCTCCAGGGATGCCCTTCTCTAAGCGAGTTGGTCACAGTTTGAGTTCAGCCTTTTTGACTAGGTTTGATGAGCATATGCCAGTGTGAGATCTTACCATCACCTTGCACAAATGGGGCAGCCCAACCTTAACTCTGCTGCAAACACCTCAGTTCAGAACAGCAGTTCCAAATTAAACTGATAACTCAGATGAGAAAGAGCACATCTGCAATTGTCACAATATGAACATTGCAGTTCAAAAGTAGGTGGTGCAAGCTAAGAAATAGGATTTACCCAGTATCCAGGCTTACTGTGTGAAAGTCTTAGTGCCTTTGAAATTTTTCAACAGAATCATGTCACTCTAATTAATGCTGCCCATGAATTAATTTGTCCTATATGATGCTGTTGATCAGCCTCAGACAATGAGAACAGAATCTTCTGTATCAGACAGGGCATATATGAGATTGCTTGCAACAAGCTAATACATTTGTGTAGGGGCAATAATAACCTGAAATGGGTTTAAAATAAACTATCTCTGTAGTAGATTTGAAGTAGTCAGGATTTGGAAAGTCTTGCTTTACCAGTAGATGGCACAAATCAGCTTGAAAATCTTGTTTCAGAACATACATAAAGAATTCACTGAATAACAAACTGAAATTTTAACAAAGTTCTATTTATGGTAAATAGATGACAACAAAAATTATGAACACAAGTGTAATATTCATATTTTGCATTATTTTGTCCCAGTGGGCTTTTTTGTTAAAATACTTTACCTTGCAATACTCTAAACTCTGCATTTTAAGGGATTTGGACCTGATTTTGGCCTATTCAGACCTAAGCAGAAATGCCAAGGCAGCCAGTGGGTTTGGATCTGGTCCTGACTTCATAAGTGCAAATATTCTTGCTTTTTTTCTAGACACTTTGTACATAATGCAGATTTGAGTTTGTTTATTTTGTTGGAAGAGTAGTTTGTTGTTTTTGGTTTTTTTTTTCCAAGAGAGAATACACTCTCACATGAAAACTTTCATTCCATCTGTTTAAATACAAGTTGACAAAGAGTTTCATCCTTTAAGTTACCAACTCTTTTTAATTGGGCTGATTTTAGCTCAGGGCATTCGGTACTTTGGAGGATGGCTCTGTATCTTGGAAGACACATCCCACACTGAGATGTGGAGGAGTAATTCTGACAAAACTCTTGCCTCATCCTCCACCCCTCCCTTGCCAACCATGTGGCCACATTTTTCATGGGGAATCCCAGCCCTGGTGACTGGACAGATTGGCTTCTCAATTTAGAAAACAGGGCCATGTTACGGAACAACGAAGCAGTCCCAGATCAGCCAGCTACCTCCCTGTCCTCGCAGGTGTTGCCTTCACCCTGACAGCAACCAGGGAGTCATAGTCCATTTTCTCTCAATCTCTCTGTCACTCTCTTTTCTTCTACTAGGTGTCTTCACTGTAGGTTCCTTGCAGGCACCATCAGAGCATATTTGCTTCAGAGTTGGTAAGGATGGAGGATTTTTCCTTACAATACCACCGTCTTTGTATGACTTAGCTGAAGACATTTCTTGCAATGGGAGGGAATGCAAGAAAGAAAAAAAAGAAGTTATGTTAATTGTCCTTGTTTGAAAGTAGAGCTTTTCAGACTGATAGGATTAAGTTGATTCTATTATCCAGCACAAAAGGGATTCCAGTTCAATTTATGTAACTGAATGAAAAAAATCTGGTTTTGTAGGACTTGGAACAATAACACCACGCCTTTCTCTCATTTCCTTTAACTTCTCTGTATGTAATGGATGTATTACACCCTCAACCAAGGAACTCAGTGGGAGAATCAGAATTTAGCCAACAGCATGTGAAAGCTGTGTTTGAGTGATATTCTATCTTGAAATCTCTTTTATTTTTAAATACTAGAGGGAGCTGTACTAGGAACTCTGCTCGTTGTGTGTCACTGCAAAACACTGTCCTGGAGGAGCTTAGGTGCCAAAGGAGAGGTGCTCAGGAGCTGTGTTTGTCCCTAAGTGTCTCAAAAATCCTCCCCAAAAGACAACGCAGAGGTGAGGATACTACTAATGACAACAACCTGCAGCTGATGAGTTGATGCTTCACAGCTCTTGGAAGGTGAATCCGACTTGGCTCAGGTTTGAAGGATTGGACCTTGGATTAAAAAAGAGATTTGAAATAAGAGAGGAAGGGAGGATGTGTTTTAGGAGCTGCAAAAGCAAGGAGACAAAAAAAGCTTGTCTTTGATGATGTGGGTGCCTTGCGCGGCTGCTAGATGGCACTAGTACGCATGCATGTTTCAGAGGTGATGTGCATCTGTGCAGGCAGATTTCTTCTGTGACTCCTGCCAGGCTCGTTCTGAAAGTGCAGTGAGATGGTGGTTGCATGTATCCTGAGACAAACATCCACCCTCTTTGCTACTTTTGTGACTGGACTTCAAGGATGGAAAAATTACTTTCCATTCAGCAGAGAGCCATACAACCAGGAGCCTGTATTTCAGTGCTTTTAAACTTAAAAGACAATTTGTGATTCTTTATGGGTGAAGGATTTTGTGCAAATTTGATTACTATTGTGACACTGTATAGAGTCAGGACAGCATAAAATCCTGCATGGGTGAGACTGGGCTTAAACGTGAGAGCAGCCATTCTGTGTTCTGCTTTGGATATTTTTATTGATGAACATTTTTTAAAAGCTCATAGCAAACAGAGAAAATAAAATTCAGTCTTATGAGGCTTACTGTGTAAATGGAGAGAGAAAACACATTAAAAATGTCCTGTTTGATCATCAAAGCTGGATAATTATTTTTATTAGTTGTGTAGAATCATTTCTGATTGCATTGCCAAGCTCAGTAAAAGGCGGTGCGCGTTTTAGAAGGGATTAGTATGAAAAAAGGGTGTCTGCCTTTCCCTGTCCGTGAGCTAGACAGAGTTTCATGTACAAGGAGCAGGCGGAAAGTGGAGGCAGAGGGAGTTACCGAGGAAGCAGTGGTGCCAGAGGCACTGCCTGATTAATGGAAATGAAGAACAGGAGGAATTAAGAGAGGGTGTGCAGGCAGGGATGGACTTGTGCAGGGTCTGGAAGATTCCCTCTTGCCTCTGGTGTTTCCCAGGCAAATGCATGCTCATGTAATCTTTGCCGTGGAGTGTGAATATCACTCTTAAAATTTCTGGCTGTATCTAAAAGCACTGCCTTCATTCTCCTTCCATATGACCAAAAATTCAAACTGGTCTATCCAGACTAGATACTAACTTCCTTTTAAATCTTCTGCTGAACACTCAAATCAATTTCCCACACTACTCATCTGTATGGGCACCTTACACATGACAGGGGAACCCATGATGCTCATGACACCCATGTTATGCTCACAGCACCCTTTGTGCAGCGTTATGTTCATGGCATTAATCCCGATATTAACAGTCTAGTTATTACAAGAATATATATTTAAAGGAGTGTATGAAATTACAGTGATGATTACCTTAACCTTGGTCTTTCCCAGATATTGATATGGTAACAAATTTTGGAGCGTGGTATGAAATTGGTACTACGATATCCTTTGGGGAGGTTTCACCTTTGACACTTCACTCAAAAGAAAGGATTAAAAATGGAACTTCCAAATACCATTTAGAAAACTCTTAGGAGTAACCACAGAATTTACCTCTCAAGGAAATGCTGTCTCAGTTGTACTTTAATGTCTCCGAATACTTCTTGTCCAGGCTTCTGCCACAGGGCAAAACTGGAGAAGCAGGATATATTATAGGACTGCTAGACTATTAGCTCAAGGCTGTTTGCATGTTTTGGGGCCAGCTTTATGGTAGGTGTAAATGACAGCCTCAGTAAAGATACTTTAGGGATCAAGGTGTTGGTTATCTGATCACAATAGGATGGATTTCTGTCCTGTTACAGCCCAGGTGCTTTTAACAGAGAACTGGCCTGGGTTTTTTTTCAGTGAAGTTATTTTCTGTTATTGTTTGAATACACATCAAAGAGTAAATATAATTTTTTTTCATCCAAGATTGAATATCTGGTCTGAAATTCTCCATACCTGAGTAGCCAGCCAGCTAATACCAACCAAACTCCACCAGAGCCTTTCTCAGGAATAGAGTCAGAGAAATGTAGCTTGTGAATGACTTTCCAGGACCTCCTGGTAGCAGCCACTCTATACTTGTTTATTCATGGTAATTTGTTTCAAACCCTGTATGTAGCAGGGCCTGTTACACTCAAGTACTGTTTTCTACACATTTTCTCTCTTTCATCTGCCATCAAAATGAGAGGTTTATATGGAACCAGCACTTAGCAAAGCGTTATCTCCCTTCACCTTGTAAGAAGAGACAAGGAGCACAGGATATAGAGTTTTGAGACACCTGAAGAAGGTATTTGTTTATAAATGTGATCAAAACCTTGGAGGGGAAAACCAAATATGAATTTAGAAGATGTTTCTCTTTAAAAATGGTAGATAATGGGAGATTTGTAAGTTTGTTTTACAAAATATTTTTCCAAATGTTTTGTGTTTTCTGCATTTTGGTATCTTGTTTCCTTTGTATTTTTTTTTTTGTCACTTAGTGTAATAAGGCATGTATTGTCAGAAATATGTGAGATTATTTTCCGCCCTTTCCCTTCTTACCTTCTCCTTTTTTTTTCCTTTGTTCCACTCTTCATTTTAGTTTTCTTCTTCTGGAACTTTTAAAAATGTTTAAGAATTCTTAAAAAGCTTTTCTGATTTAAGAAAGGCTATAGGGTAGTAAAAGGGAGTAGTAATTTTATAATACTCATTCTGCAACTTTTTGCAGTTCTTATACCTTTTAAAATTAGTTTCTATTTTCCCTAAGGGATTATTTTAATTTTTTTTAAAGCTTCCTGTCATGACTAAACTCCAGCTGGCAACAGAGCACCATAAAGCCACTCTCTCAGTTCCCTCCACCCCCAGTGGGATGGGGAAGAGAATCAGAAGAGTAAAAGTGAGAAAATTTGTAGATTGAGATAAAAGCAGTTTAATAGGTAAAGCAAAAGCTGCACACACAAGCAAAGCAAATCAAGGAATTCATTTACCACTTCCCATCTGCAGGCAGGTGTTCAGCCATTCCCAGGACAACAGGGCTCTATCACATGTAATGGTTACTTGGGAAGACAAATGGCATCACTCTGAACATCCCTTTGCTTCCTTCTTCCCCCAGCTTTATATGCTGAGCATGACATCATACAGTATGGAATATCTTTTTGGTCAGCTAGGGTCAGCTGTCCCAGCTGTGTCCCCTCCCAGCTTATTGTGCACCCCCAGCCTCCTCACTTGACTTTGTGTAAAAACTGCTCAGCAATAACAGAAACATCCCTGAATTATCAACACTCTTTTCAGCACAAATCCAAAACACAGCCCCATACTAATTATTATGGAGAAACTCAATTCAAGCTCAGCCAAAACCAGCACACTTCCAAACTGAGAAAATATTCAAAAATTGGCCTAAGAAGAAACAGAGGGAGGATGAATACCCAAGACTCATTTGTTGCATTCAGTGAGCAAAAAGAAAAAAAAAAAAAAAGAGGGAGGAAAAAACCCCCAGTCAACAGCCTTTCTGAAAGAAATAGGAAGCCTTCTGGGAAGGTGAATTGGTTTCACAGATGCAGTATTTCCTTGAAATTTTGTTTAAAATATTTAATTTATTTATTTGTAAGATGTCTACCACTCTAAGTTTTAATTGAGTTTTAATCTATATGTATTATTTTTAGAGCTATGCTAGTTATAATTTAAAATAAGTAAGTAACTGAAAAATTTGTGCTGATAGATTCCAAGTCAAAATTCACATACAGCAGCACAAAAATATACTTAATCTGTACAGCCTCTTACATAATTGTTTCCAGTCTAGGAGTATTGAAAGTCACTACTGGTATGTTTAAAACTACACAAGTTTTTGTTGTGAAATAAACCTTGTGCCAGACATGCTCTGAATGTTCCCATGGTGTGAGCACACAAAATGATTCTGCATAGCTTAGCTCTTAGGTGCATTCCTGGTCTGTTATTGATGTCTAATCTCCATAAACAATTTTGCCTAATTATGATCTAATCTTAATCTATCTAATCTTAAATTGTATTTTATTTTCCTAAAATGCATTTTTTGTATTTATGATTTTTAAACTTTGCTTCTTATAACATAGTCTTCTTTGGAAGATCTGAATATTAATTAGGGCAGAAAATTTCCATGCAAATTGTAGTGACTGTGGCTATAAATGCTACAGCCTTATGCTTAAATATCACTATACTTAACTAACTAGGATTAATATCGTTCTTTCAATGTGCAATACTTTCTAATTAATACAGCTACTACATATTGTACATATAACAAAAGTAGTCTTTATGGCATTTTAATGTAGTTTTTTAGTCCAAAAATATGTGCAAACTAAGAAATTTATATACTCTGACTGGTACTAACAGTAACACAACTGACATGCTGTTTTACTGCTTCTTTATTTGTCTTCTCTACCTGTCATCTTGTTTCTAAGCCTTTTGGTATGGGCTACTCTTTTTTTCATTGCCTGTATTTGACATAAGAACCCTCTGAGGTGCTATTGCACTTGTAGTACTATAATAACTAGAGTGTACAATTATTTGGAAGTAATATCTATATTACCTCCCAACATTCATTAGAAATCAGTCAATCAAATGCTTCTAATTTTAATTATCATTTATGGAAGTGGACATCTATAATGTGCAACTCAATGTTCTGGATAGTACATTGGTAAAGACATAGCTGTTCTTTGAGTGGACTCTGTATCTTTGAGAAAAATTTAATCTGTGTTTGCTAATGTGATTAGATTGCATCATCATTGTTATCTATTTGTTTGCTTGGTAAAGCCAATGAAGAAGAACTTCAAGCACAGGAAAAGAGGAAGATTTCATTCATGTGAAAAGTCTGTTGGGCGTATGGTTTTGTGTCTAGTTACTACTAATGGTTTCGATGGAGGGTCATGGTAACACTACGTTAACTTTTTGTTGTGTAGCATCAAGACAATTTGGCTACTTGAAATCAGGTCAGTTATTGCATATGAAACTCTTGTGTCTGATGGGTGATGTGGCTCATGAAGAATTTACTGTCCTTCAAAAGGCATGGCGGTTGTTCAACACTGTACTAGTTCTACAAATGTCTTTAAGGATTTCAAGAGACACAAAGATAATGGAAGAAAGATGGATTATATAGGAGGGAGTATGTGGAACAGAGGTGAAGTGAGACAAAGCAGGTTAAGGGACAGGGTCCTTCTCCTCTACTCAGCATTGGTGAGGCCATGCCTGGAGAATGATGTCCAGTTCTGGGCTCCCCGGTACAAGAGAGTTGTGGACATACTGAAGAGCATCCAGCAAAGGGCCGTGGAGATGATTAAGGGACTGGAGCACCTCTCGTATGAGGAAAGGCTGAGAGAGCTGGGATTGTTCAGCCTGGAGAAAAAAAGGCTCAGGGGAGATCTTACCAATTTATATAAATACCTGAATGGTGGCTGAAAAGGAGAGATTTTGGAGATATTCAAAAGCCATCTGGACATAGTCCTAGGCAACCTGTTCTAGGTGACCCTGCTTGAGCAGAGGAGTTGGACAAGATGACCTCCAGAGATCCCTTCCAACTTCAACCAATTCTGTGATTCTAAGTAGAGGAACAGTGCATGAGGATGGAAGGAGGTCTTGTGGAGGAAGCCTGAGATATGAAGAACATCAGGCATGAAACTAAGGTAAACTAACAGGTAGTCCTAGAGCAAGGGAACCTGCAAAGTCAGACGTGCAGAAAGCACCCTTTGGATCTTCTAATCACCTCAGTTGCTTGGCACCAGCAACAAGCTTGCCTGTCATTGTGCCTATTGGAGAGCTTGTGTATCTCAGGAGTTGGCTTCTCCCTAGTGTTGTCCTTCTCCCAACACATATACCCAGGGAACAATACATTGGATCCTTGTGCCCCTAAAGTGGTGAAGGAAGGTCAAACGGTGCTTGACTTTCTGGTTAGAAAGGTTGTGCAGCAGGACACTGAGGAGCTAGCAGTGGCATGTGTGTAAGTCATCTGCAGATGAGCAATGCCAGAGTTTAGGAACAGCAGTGATAAAGCCTTGTAGATAACCAGAGATGGGACTACGCCTAAAGGAGGAGAGAAAACAGGAGGTACTGCTGCCAACAGTGTTGCTCCACCCAAAGGTTCCAGTTGAACAGGATATCCGCAGGTGTCTTCTGTGCTGTATACAATGAAAAGGTTTGCAGAAGAAGGGGAACGTCACAGAAATACTCAGCAGAACTTACAGAAAGTGCTGTAATAAGTTTGTGTGTATATATATGCATGTATATATGTACACACATGCATGTACTTTCATATTGTATGACAGATTCTGAGAGATCTTCACCAAAACTGAGCAACAGTGGGCAGCATGGGTGTGCCTGTGTACCAGTGTTTGTTGCAAGATGCGGGAGAGCAGAGCATCCAGAACGTGATTTTTACTGTGAGCACCATAAAGCAAGGTATTGCAGTGATAAGATCTGCTCAGGTGCTCTATAGTGCCACATGTATCCCTTTTCTCATAAACTTCAAAATGAGTAAATCTGAAAATGGTACTACATGTTTCTCCTTCTCAGGAGGCTGTTAGCAGCAATCTGAGAGACCAGTGGGTAACAATCAACATTCCTCATGTACAGCCCAGCTCTGATTAGTCCATTCATACTGTGATGATGTGGTTATCCAAATGGCAATCAAACTACACGTGTGTGGTCAGCATCTTCATTATTGTCTCTGCATTTGTGCTGTGGTCTGAATTACCATGCCAGATCAGATACGGGTTTCACAAAAAACTATGTATCACAGATGGAATGAGTAGAGGAGCCTACTTCTTGTCCTTCAGCATCTCTTTAAAAGTCTGTGTTCTGGTGGAATTGCTTGCTGAGCTTCTGTTTGTTAAGGCCAGTTTATTCACTAAGACACTGTTGTACTTCTTCATCACTTATAGTTTGTTGTTCGTACATCAAATGATTATAGGAAACCTCTTCTCACTAATGAAGACTGATGTAGCTCTGTTCTTATAGCAGTCTCTAGCTGCCATATCATCCTTTTACCTGATAGTGGCTGGATGTAGTTGCATCTCCTTTCATCCTCTGGGAAGACAAAGGGACCTTCAGAACACAGAAAGGCATTGGGAAATTGGCCAGATACCTTCTCCTACTGAAGGAAAGAACTGTGAGCAAGGAAAAGGGCAAATATTTCCATTGAAACTGCATTACAGATCATCTTTCTTCCTGCTGTCTTCCAGCACAGCTCTCTCATACAGCAGTCCATAGAAAATGACTGCCACCAAGGTATGCTGAATTTCTACTATCCCTACATCTGGACAAGTGGTGAGGCAGTAAGAACAATAGAGTGAACCAGCATAGGAGGGACAAATACATTACAAACCACAAATAGATTAACCTTCAATTCAATTTTCATGCACAAATGAACCTCTGGTGCATAGTGTTTATATTCAGTCCATTTTCTTTGGTAGGCAGGGGGTGTTCAGTAGATTTTTTTCAGTAGATGCATGCAAAATGCATAACTTAATTTTGTGTGTGGTGGTTAGCTCAGAAGGTATGGTTGCTTAAGCAATTATGGTGTGCCCATGATAAACATCAGTTGGTGATGGCAGTGATTTAGTGTTTTGATAACCGTATGATGCTTCACTAGTGACAGGCATAGCAGCAGACTTGACTTGTTTCATGGCTTTTGATGATAATATCAGCAATGGGGATGCTGAGAATTGCAAGCTTTTCCAGGTGGTATTGCCTGATGTATTTAATGCAAGATTTCAACCCATATGAAAATATACTCCTTGTCTCTCAGAGTGTTTATTGTCTTTTTCCATATCGTCACATATTCTGCAGCCAATCAGTAAAGCATTAGACAGAATAGATTAAATTTTGGGGAGCCAGTAACAGCAAGGCATTGACTATTTCTAAAATCTCTGAATGTTTTTCTATTTGAAAGACCAGAAAGAAAGATGAAATTACAGAGCTACAGGTCATATGTAGGCATCTTGAAAAATTGCACCCCTGGGGATATGTCTTTATATTAGGAGAAGCCTAGAGATGGCATGCATTGCTTGCAGCTTCCAGCTTGCTGTTTTCTCTAAGAGGAGAAAAATGAATATTAGAAAGGTAAAGTCAGGTGAACTGTGAGACATTTGTTTCATGGCTTTTCTGAGGCTGTAGTAAATGAGAAGAGCATTAGGACTCATCATCCTAGAGGATCACTCTATCTGCAAGAGATACTCAGAAACTGTTATAATATCTTCATGTCTTTTTTTCCCTATCTCCAACAGTTTAAGATATAGAACAGGATTTGGCTCACTGCTCATAGCCATAATGGTATCTCCTGGAATTCAACAGCTTTTCATGTGTATGCCTGTGATGGATGAGTTAGGAAATAGAGCATGTCAGCCACTTGTACACAGAAGTACCTTCACCAGACAGACAACTCCTGTGGCTGCCACATCAAGGTTTTTGAGTGAAGTTGGTGTAACGGGGAGGTTTGCACATAGCTGACAGTGCATGGGCAATCCTGAATTAATTTGTCTATGACAATGAAAAAAAAAAATCTCTGGAGAACAAACCTTTTATTGCAGTAGCACAGTAGTATGACCTTCCTTGCTACCTGTGTAATCATATATACACCAAACTTGAGGATAGTGTATAAAATGATGACAGCATGATGACTGAAGACAGTGTTATTCCCTTATGCTGGCTGTATCATCTGGATTGGTGAGAAATCAAGAACAGAATCACTCCCATTCTCTCTGAACTTCTACAGATAGTCCTTGTTTGTAGATGTTATGTCCCCCTATGATTGACAGAGTCACTTCAGAAGGTAGCATAGTGTTAGTAGACATTCTTGTACACATTTTTGTCATGGAGTATATTGCTTCTGGAAAATGTGGTGCTCTAAGTAGATGGTCAATTTCTATTTGATATAGACCAATCATCTATATATAGCTGATTTGATGCAACTAAAAAGCCTGGTTTCTTAAAAGTGATTAGACTCATCAGCTTGTTGGTTTTTAGCCTCTAACTGCCTAAAAGAAAAGGTACATGAAAAAGAAAGGACTTCCCTCGCATAGATGGTCATCAGTAGCCTATGGTTAACACAATGGGAACAACTCATCTGTTTTCTTAAGTTTCCAAGCACACAGTACTGTCACTGTATATCCTGAATGATGTATGGTTCCTTAATGACTGTAACTCCAAAACCTTACAATGTGCACTACATACAATAGTCAGTCTGTAGATCCCTGTGTGTTGTCCCTGCATTTATGAAAGGCTAAAATTACTGAACCTTCCAGTATAGTTCAGACACTCTTTCTACAGATCATATGTAGTGGTTGCTAACTGCTGAGTAAAGATGCAAGCTCTTTCTGTTCCTTTTCTATTTTCCTTACAATTTTATACAGACTTGGTGCTGTCATAAGACCAAGAATTCTGTGCATAAACAGTATTTTGATTCCATTCAGTGAAATGCCAGTGGATACTTCATTGGAATCATGAATGCCTTCATTATGTTGGTAGCCCTGTCACTGTTAAGAGCAGACTGGGCTTGGCTAATTATGGCATTGTCATTCCACCTCAATTAATTAACTAATATATTTGCAGTTGGTGGGGGGAAGTCCTATATAAATGATGACTATTACTACTCTGAAGGAATACCTCCTGGAGCAGGCTTTAATTTGCATTTATTAGTGTTATAGAGATAAATGATATTTACCATTTGCATAGAATTTGCACAAATCACTTGGCAAAAGAGGTGCAAAATACCTGACCGAGTGAATTTGTAATCTAATTTTAGGCAAGTGCCACAGTGAATTAGAAAAACAAGAACTGAAACAAAGATGAAGTTCAATATATTAAGACAAGGTATTAAATAACCTTTGCCATGTGTACTTCTTGTTCCTTCTCTCCATTTACATTACTGGCATGGAAAACATGGGCCTGCAGGAAAGATATAACTGAGCAAATAGTACTGTGTTTAACAAGGATATGACAACATCCCATCTACATGCACAATATGGAAAACAGTAACAATGCAATATAGGAAGCAACAGAATATTTAGCAAACCACAGAGGAGAAGAAAAGTTCACAGGAGTCAGGGTCCTTTAGGTGGTCCACTGCAACAGTGTAAGAACATGTCGTGTTCATGTTTCCTCTGACTATCCTTTGCTCACTGTCAAACCTCAGTGGGAATGAAATTCTTACCGATGTTTGGTGTAGAAGGTGATAATCACAATAGCTGTCTGTAATATTCTTTATCAACAAGCAGATGGGAATGAATCACAAAGATGCTTGCTCATCTGGATGTTGTTACTGCTTTCGAGTGTTTAAGGATGCCATCTTGCAATATTGGTATCAGTAACTTCCCTTTCTAGCTTCAGTGAAATCAGACATGGTTCTTGTACCATATGTATTTAGCATACTTGCTCAAATTATCTGCTTCTCAGGCCTTACATCTTGTACTGTGTAGGGGTATCTAATCATTCTTGTGGTTTTGACTTTGCTACTCACAATACACACACAAAAATGTGCCTAGGAACTTTCAGTTTAATTACACAAGAGAGGAACAATGAATATAGGCGCGCTGATGAGCAACAGTGACAGCAACGAGGCCCTACTGACCAGTGTGATTTACAGTGTTTTCACTGAATGAACATTAGTAATTGGCAGCATAATCTCTCTTGTCTACCATAGAAGCACCATAACAAAGGAAAGTATAAGGAAGATTTAAAAAAGAACAACTTAATGGCTGAGTCAATAATTAAAGGAAACTCCCTCAAAACATTAGTGTCATGATGGGAGAATGTGTGAAAGTGCTTGTCTGAAAATGTAATATGGGAATGATAAGGAGGGGCATGAGGGGCAGGCAAGAGTTGTCCTTTGACACTTAGTAAGACATTTAAGGAGTAGCAAGACTAGAAAAGGCTCTAAAATGAAGATAAATGGTTCATATTTGATAAAACTAAGAGGAAGAGAGAGTGAAGAGGTGCACAGGGAAGGACAGTGTGACATTTTTTAAAAATCTTTGCAGTAGTAGTACATTTGTGAGGAATGGGAAAGGACTTGGTAAACTTTTTGCTGTGCACATGGCCAACAATGGCAGTATAAAGACTTGATAGCTAAAAAAATAATTCTTCAGGACTTAAACTAGACTGCTGATAAAAATCTTAAGGAGATCTGAGTAAAAGAAACAAGTTACGAGTCTTTCAAGAAAACAAGATTGTAATGGTGCCCAGACACATAGTTCCTGGGAGGTAAGACTGGAGCAGTTTTAATCTCCATGTTAGTTTCAGCTGGTGTGGTGTGTGCTTCCATGTCTTGGTAGAATCCTGTCCTATTGGCTGTGCAGGCATTTCAGACTTTAGCTGCTGCTGCTACACTGATGTGTGCATGGTAGGCAGTAGTGAAAATTCCTTTTGAGCAGTATTTAGGAGTTTTTATTTTGTTGCACTGAGCTTGACATGGAGTCTAGGCAATGAAGACATAAAAGCTAAGATTTCAGCTTCACTAAAGGGGGCAGACCTGAACTCCAGTAATAATGTAGCTGCCTTTATGTATGAAATATTCCAGAATGAGGCACAGAGGAACAGAAAAACTGAAGCCAGTATTCTGTAAAATCCCCATCAGAAATTGAAATGGTCATACTATAAGGTCACAGACAAGTTCTTCAAGATAAGGTATTTTCTTTATGTTATGAACTCTCTGATTTTATATCTGAGATTGCAAGCTTTATATTCGGTTTAGGGCTGATCATGACCTTCCTGTGATTTCCCTGGATTCCTGTGGAGCTGAATTTCTTAAGGGTGATGGCACAAGTAACAGAGGATGATTAGACAAAGTTCATATTTACAGACAGTAAAACAGATCCTCTGTACAGTGAAACAGATCTTCTGAAGGAGAATTGGTTTCTCAAGAGAGCAATCTTCCTGAAAACAAATTTACTTAAACATGCTGTGGGAAAAGATTTTAGAACACTGAGTCATCTGGAAGATGTTGTAGAACAAATGGGGAAAATAAATGGGAACATCACCACACCTTCATCCAAATGTGATCCAGATCTTTAAAGGGTTTTGGGTAGGGGAGGATCCAGGGAAGTGTGCTCCATGAACTACAAATTTTATACCAAACAAGTTATTAGGAACTACAATAAAGGATAAAATTAGTAGACATAGAAATAATTATGATGTGTGTTGGAAGAACCAGCATAGTTTATTTATAAGAGAATCATATTTCACAGGTTAATAGGTCTGTTTGACATACTCTACTTGAACTTCTAAAAATTATGTGAAAGAATCTCTCAGTAAAGACACTCAGTTTCTTTCTGTGTCTCTCATGATTCGGGCCTTTCATGTAGAATCTCTTACAGGAGGAAGGGGAAGATTTGACTAGGTAGGAGGGCAAGCAGGAGTGTAAATCTAAAGCCATCCCATTCCCTTCACTCAACCCATATTTCTCAGAACCTCTTTGCCTTTGTATTTTCTCTACTGAAAGAACTGAGTGGAGCCTAAGTAAATAGCTAGGTGCCAGGTTTAAAACAAGCAAAAGGAAATAGTTCCTCATGCAGCACAGAATTAAGCAGTGAAACTCCTTGTGACATGATGAGTTCAGAAACTTTTTGAAATCATGTTTTATTTCTGTCAAGAGTTAGTCAACTCTGGAGGCAACTTCTGCTTCAGGAAATCCCTAAAATACAATTGCCACAAAATGGGAGGGAATTGTCAGCCTTTAGTTGACCTTATTCTTATATTGTATCCCTAAAGAAACAGTGCTCATAACAGTTAGTGAGTTGCCTTTGACCTTATAAATGTCAGTTGCATATTCTTAAAAGAAAGCAGATTCAAGGATAATATGAAGAAAAGGGAATTTAAGAAAAAAATGGAACTATTTGCTTGCTTTGTTTTTTTCACGTGTTCTGACTAGGGGCGGAACTGCTCAGGTGTTCACTGCAGAAGGATGAAACAGCTTTGCTGAGCACAGACTGACTGGGTTTCCCAAAGAAAGTAAGAGTTAGCAGAAGAAGTATTATGTTTATGAAGGTTTTTTTTAGGTTTTGCAACCTCTGAGTTTTGCCTGTTAAGCAAAACAGTCATGTGCAAGAGCTGTCTTGTTTATCTTGTGCCTTTGGAGTTTGACTGTAAACAGAAATATTTGTACAACCCCTTGGAGTTTGGAAAATGGTATCCATAAGTCACAGTAAAATTTTAAAGGCATGTACTTTTGGGACAGGCTAATGAACTGTGGGGATGACTTGCATTACACATGTTTGCCTGAAGACCCCAAACTGAAGGGTGGTGCATTGACTGGATTCCTCAAAGATTTATTTAGCCAGAGATCAAGTGTTTATGACTTTCAGCTATTAGTTTGGTGAGTAGCCCAAAAGCAGTTGCTCAGACTTTGTTGCAGGATGTTGTCTTTGAGGGACATATTGAAAGAATAATATTGAGGAAATCATAGAAATCCAAAGAGAAGACTACCTTTTGCCCTCAAGCCTTTGGATGTTCTATCCCTCATATATTGCTTAGTTTGTATTAGTTTAGGGCTAAGTTTCTGAAGCTACACAGAATCTATCACTCCTGCACAAGTCACTCTATGCAGCCTTTGATTCTGATTTCCTTCCTTGAAGGCCTGGTTTCCTTTTTTTTTTGCTCTGCATTTCATGCAGAGTAGCTGTTCAGATGGTTTCTTTAGAATTCATCCAACTAATTGTACCAGACCCCTTTGAATAGGTTATGATTAAAGTTATAACAACACGTGATTGTGCTCGGTCTGGGAGGGATGTGATGCAGCCTTTGTAAACAAATGGAGGATTCCCCATATAATGAGGCCTTCCATGATTCAAGAGTTTCATAACAACTGTATAACATCAACTAGAATGTGTAAGTTGTACACAGATTCCCCCCCTCCTTTCCCGTAAGTCACATGTTACAATGTACCTCTTGGCTACAGAAGTATTATTAAATATTCTGGTAAAAACAAATTCAGTTGCAAAGAAGTACACAAGAGAGGCCCCAGGTAGAAGCTATAAAGGCTGGGTTCAAAGAGCTTCAGAATGAAAAGAAGATGGAGTTATACTCATGAAACCAGTTGGCTCAAGGTGGGATGTTTTTTATAATGGGAGTGGGTTAAAGCAAGCTCATGTGAGAGAATGATCTGAGGGAGAGAGAGAAGTTACATGTGGTAAAAGGGAAGTGATGAGGAAGTATTTGATGGACATCAGGGAAGATCATGCTATTAAAGCAGGTAGAGATTGGACCATACAGGAAGAGGGAGCACTGCTTCCCCAGATGTTTGCTTGTTATAAACTGACCTGAACAGTCTTGCTATTTGTGCTTTCATAGTAGCACCTCTGTCTCTCCAGATATACACTGGTCTCCACCAGAGTCCTATTGGTCTGGAGTTACCACTTGTGAGAACTGTGCAGTCCTGTGTTCCTCTGTGTGTTGGGAAACATGTTACATACTTCTGCTGTTACCATAATGCCAGCAGAAAAGTTATGGGCATTTGCTTCATCAGATGATTTCTTCGGGTCTGTGTTGTTTGTGCCTTACATTGCTTTCTCTACTTTGAAGTTGATATTGGCCTGTATTTTTGCCATTTGTTTCTGTTGCAGGCTTTATCTTGCGGCTTGACCTCTTTTCATGCTCCTTGGGCTGTGCCTTCCCCCATGACAAGGGTGTGGGCAGGCCTGTTAACTTGTGCCATAAACACATTCCTTCCTTTAGGGTGGTACTGAGGATGAAGCAAGATTTTAATAGGAACTTCTTCAAATAGCTATGGAGTTTTGTCTGGCGGGATGCATACTGTGCTGTTACACCTATCCTGCTGTACTGGCCCTGCATGCCTCACTTAAGTAAATCTCTCTCCAGTCATTGATGTGGGTGTGTCTGTTACTCCTGCATCAAGAGGGAGTTAGAGCTGAACCCATCATCTATATGCAGGGATTGCATATCTAACTGTAGAGCCTGAACTTGGCTTTGTGCATGTTGCTTTATGCCCTTATATTGACACAAAGCAGATGATTGTAGCTTTGTTGAGGTCATGGCAGGTTTTGTTCTCTTTGGCCTCTCATACTACAGATCTCCATGTAGTTCAAAGTGGTTATTGTGTTCAGTGTTGTTGCATCATGAAGTTTCCTAAATGACTGGACATTTGTTTGCTTTTTAAGCCACAAAATTCCAGCTCAAAAAGAGAGAGTTCATGGAACATACAAAACTAATCTGCATGGAAAAAAATAAAGCTAGCAAGTGAAGGTGGTGATGTAGTTAGTCAGCCAGTTTAAGACTGTGTGGGCTGGAAGATTCAGGCATTCAAATAAACACTCTTTTACTTTTCTACTAATCCCTCTCTGTTCCTTCTTACTCTCCCCCCCCCCAACTTCCTTTTCCTGTTAGCTACTAATTGGCATAATACTATACAGGGTATGTCTTTGATCTGAGATATATATTGAGTAAGAAGAGTAGATAAAACATAGTAACACATCATCCCAAAACCATTTGTTTTTCTATTTGTGATTCTATTCTCTTTTCTATGTAAGATTATCTTCTAAAATTTAAAATGATTCCTGCAACACTTAATTAGCTGAGGTAGTTGCTGTCTCTAGGGTAAAAACTATCTAAAGAGGAACTATGAGCTGTCAAAAGGCTGGCCATAGGATTTTAGTCTTTGTTGGGAAAAAGAGCGATGCTTTTAGAACTGAAGATCAGCTGAATAGAACTTTTGTTAACAAATCATATCTGCAGGTAAGTTCAGTTGCAAAGTGACTTTAGTACACAGATAAATGAACATACATACCGATAAGCATACTCATTTTTGTGCATAACAGTGTTGATTTTGTAATACTTCACTTAAATATACAAGTGTTTGAAAATAGAGCCTTTTTTAGATTCATTAATTTTGGTAAAAAAAACCCAAGGCCCCATATCTCAAGCAAATAAAAAATACCACCACAGTGTTTTGTCTTTAGCCTATTTATATGATAAAATACATATACAAATCACAAGACAAATGAAGAATTATATGGTTTGCTTAGTTAACAGAGATCCATAATCATAAACCGAGTTTACTACAGAGGGTAGTGCTAGGTCATTCAGGTTATAACTTTGTTTCATCTTTTAGGGGGTTATTACCATGGTCCTTCCACATCCCAGCTCTTTTTTTATGCTAAGGACTTCTGAGTTCACAAATATTTAAAAATTAAACATTTACTTTGAAAACTCAGACTGTGGTTTTCTATTAAAAGAATTTTAAAGCGGATATCAATTTTAACAGAGCAGAAGATAATATATTGTTTCAAATAACTCGCTTGCTTAGAGCTAAATTTTCACATATGGCTTCTAACTTTTCAGTTATTTGCAACAGTGAAGTATCTTGCACCTTCTACAGATATTTAATTTTGTCTTTCTTCAGGTACAGTTTCCTTGTTTTCTTTGAAGAGGGAAAGAATATCCATCTCCAGGCAACCCAAGGGATACCTGCATGGACAAATTACCATGAGGCAAACTGGGGTGTGGATTTACAGCATGTTACTTACTCCACCCAATGGCTTCTCTTTATGGTACATGTAAGGCTTTTGCCACCCATCCGTTGAGGTGCAAACTACAGTGCACTCAGTGGGGGTAAGATTACATGGGCATCCAAGCAGTTGCTGCTAATGTACCATAATTTCACAATCCATGTTATCTCTTAGCAACTTGTTTGTGAGTTTATTTACCATAGCAAACACTGTACACAAACAGAATGGGAGCTTAGAAGGGTATTACTTGCAACCCAGTCCTCAGTATCATCTTAGTAATAGGCAAAGAATATTTGTATTTGCATGCAGTGTAGCATATTTGTTGTTATGAAACTCCTTCGTGGGGTGAAATATCCACCAGGAGTATTTTGGGAAGAGATTTTTTAGTCAAACAGTATTTTATGTTGACTTTTTACTGAAATGTTTTTCTATGCATAAGTTAGAGACATTGATTTATTCAGTTATTGCAGGAAGACAAATAATGTAGCTAATATTATACTTCATGCATTAAGGAGAGATTTGGACTGACTTCTGCATCTAAAACACAGTGAACTTTGATTTTATTTTTCTCTCCTTTTACAAAATTTTGCATTGGATTTTTTTTAAAAAGAAAATAACAGGACTATGAATAGTTTGATGCTATTTTGTAAAGATATAAAACTGTGTGATGTGTGGCTAACACATTTTACCTCATTTTCAGAAGCCCCTTGTCTTGTCTTTATCCGCTATTCTTTTTTTTTCTTATTGTTCTGTTATTCACTTTTACATTGCTGCCACTCACCTTTTCAGTGGTTTCACTTAATTTTCACTTAAACTGTGTTTATACCACCTGCCCAATGTTGTTTGGTTCATCAAACAGGAGAGATGAAATGATGTAACATAGTAAAAGAAATCAAATTAAATCCATACCTATGTTGTTAGTGCTGAAATATCTGTATCTATGGCTTAATTATTAAACCCTATGCTCTATGAGTATCTAAATACTAGATCTGTATTTGTAATTTCATATTTCCTTCCTCTTTTCATTTCTTTGTTCCCCTTTACTTCTGAAAGATACAGCAAAATATCAATAAAAATATTTTAACATTTTTCATGTATTTTTTTTC
>JAAGNO010021315.1:9427-19600 GCA_033439905.1 Ceryle rudis | reverse complement strand
CTTCGTCTAGAATTAGAGATCTAGTTTACTTTTCACAAATGAAAACCACAAATAACCAGTGTACTGAAGTCGTTAGCTAACAACCTCAATTAGCGTAATTTGTGATGTCTGCACCACGCATTTGGGAAAGTTTCCCTAGAGGAGCCATGTACAAGTTCTTTAGTGCTTTGAGGTCTCATGCGTTTACGTGAAGTGGCTGCTACTGCTGTAGCTGTAGGGCTGGTGGACAGAGTGGTGTCTTCCTCCTGATTTATCAGCAAGGAGGGGAGACAGGAGGACTGTAATAGGATGCATGCCAGCTGGTTCCTTGTCCATTGCCTAACTTCCAGATAAGAAACTGGATGCTGAAAACACCTTGTTTTGGTAATGAGGGGGGAGTTTAAGTTCCTCCCTCAAAAAAAGAAGCTCAGTGATGCTGTAGTTGCTTTTGGCTATTTGATATACAGTGCCCTGTATCTCTAGTGGTTGCTTTTGGGCTTCAAAGCCCAAAGCATGCTGTGTTGGTTGAGGTCTCAAGAATCTCTTGAATGTGTAGGATTTACCTATTTTTTTGCTGTCACGGTAGGTTTGCATTTAGCAGTAAAGAGTAATAACATTTTAAGATGCAGTCTGTGGATAGATATGTCTGTGGAATGTCATTTGGACATATGTTTAAAAATGAGGAACACAAGTTCAGATGTATGCATTGCCAGTGATAGACCATTCTGAAAAATTCTTGCAGTTCACAGATAATCTTTCCAAATTTCTCTTGCTGGGTTTTCACTAAGGAAATTAATGGTGTGTGTCACTCAGATTATAACAAAACACCAGATAGACTCCAAGAGATCTAGTCATCCTTAACTTATTGTGAAACCCTTTGCATGCTGATGGCTACAAATTAAGTTCAAATGTAAAGAGAATGTGGGAAGAACCAAACCCAGCTGTCAGTTTCTTTCAGAAAGTGACTGTGCTGTTTTAAACACAGACTACAAATAGGGAAGCTGTGACCATAATCCCCCTCCTTAACCTTTTACATATCCAGTTAGAAAAGTCAGTAAAGGCTTTTTCAAACATCTCTCATTTTCTGGGCTGATTTGAACAGTGACATCATAATCCTATGACCTCTTTCTTACTCTCCCTTTTCTTTGGAGGGGAAGAAAGAGGACGCATCTAGGTTTTAATGCATGTTGATTGTGGTGCAGAATCCTGCTGTGTTTATGGTTTGTTTTGTAGCAGCAATCCTACATCATTATGTGCCCTGCTTGCAGGGTGGGTGAAGCTTTAACCTGACAGACCCTTTAGCACAGCCTGCAGGATAGTAATGGGTAGACAAATGCCACATTTGGAGGAATTTTGCTTTTGTTTTCTATTTGCAGATAAATCCTCTCCACAATGTATTCATTGTACTGTGAAAGAAAAAGCAGACGTTTTGATTTGAAAATGGAATCTTGTTTATAATTCCTGAGTATAAACAGTGGGGAGGAAGCCGTACTGGAAAGCAAACCAACCTTATTAGACCATTTCGTAAGACTGAATTCTGAGACAGCAAGTAATAACCTTTGCAGTGTTTTGTATCAGTGACAAGTGTATGTGTGCATGTATTTTTAGACAGGCTTCCACAGGGCAGCCTGATGCGTGATCATTTGTTTATGTTTCTGTGTTATGCAAAACACGGTATATTACCAGCTCAACTCTCCTCCTGTTTTAAGTTCACAGCCTGACTTTATCTGCCCCCTGTGAGCTATGGACTGGTGCAGGGAGCAGGAGGCTGGTAAATGATAGAGCTATCTTTCCGCCTTAGTTTCCTTATAAATGGTATCAAGAGGTAATTGCTTTTCATTCTGCACTTCAGAAAGAGCGAGATAGAGATAGTTTGCTTTTCCCCAGGGTGGTGCGGGTGTGACTGATGGAAGAGAGCCAGAAGAATTCGGCAAAGTAGCCAACTGTAAAGGGAATAATCTGTTTCTTCTGATGATGGATGGCACTTAGAAGGCAGCTGAGCTTGAAAGCCATTTCTCATGCTGCATAAGACTCTTCCATGTGCAGGTCAGCCATTGGGCAAATGCAAGCCTTCAAAGTGCATTCTTAATAGCTTGGCAGTTTATGCCTGACAAGCAGCAAGTAATTTGATTTTTAGTTCCTGGGGATGTGTGTGGGTTTTGGTAGGGTTTTTTGTGTGGATTGTAACATGTAGTAGTTTTAATATTTTTTTCTAGTTACATGATGATAGAAATACCTTAAAGAACACGCTGCTCTTAAGGCAACATATTTTTTTTTTGTTTCTAAATATTGTAGATTGCTATAATATCTAAAGAGTGATTCTATTTCACTGCTGTACCTGCTGTTAAGAATATAGGTTAAAAAATATATTTTAGCTTATTACCACAGCTGAGAAGCTGTTAAAATACTGGCCCCTCACTTTTCTGTGGAGCAAATTCACAGCTACCTGGGACAGAGGATCTTTGTGCTGCTTTCAAAGAAATGGTCGTGGAGTAATGACGGTGGGATTTGACAATAAAATCTATAATGGAGTGAAGCTACATTTGTATACGGTAACAATTGTAAGAGACACTTCTAGTCTAATTTGACAGGCAACACGCTTAGCTCTTGGAGGGTTTATGTTGTTATATTTACCTCTGATTTGGTAAAAGAAGTATACTCTCTGGAATACTGTTTGAGGAAATGCTTCCTGGTAAAGATCTATACCAAGCTTACCCCCTGAGTCTCAGAGCTGTCTGTTGAAGAGATCTAAACTTGCAACAGCTGCTTTTATTTGGAGTTGGAGTTTGAGAAGTAAGATGAATGAAGAGGGTTTTATATTCAATGTCCAATAAATAATAAAATAACTATATAAACAAGAAAGTCTAAAACTATTATAAAATTTGGAATTTTCTACTAGGAGATAATGTGTACTAGTGGCTAAGTCTCCCAAGGGTTATCTGCTCCTCCGTGGATACAGGAAATCATCATTTTTAAACTGCTTGGGGTAATACTAAGTACTGTATGTGGTTCTGTTTAAAGGATTGGGGTTTGGGCATTGTTCTCCCTATGACAATGTAATGTATTATTCAAAGCATATTGACTGCACAAATAGATTTTATGAGATTCTATTCCTTAAGCCGCAGCATCTTGTCAATAAGTATATTTATTTTAGTATGTCTAACTCCCTGTGTTTACCATTTATCTTCTGTTCTACTTGATTTGATTCATTAATCATAAAGGTGGTGTTTAGTTTTACAATAATGTATTGACACTGTAATTATGAATGCAGTTTTTTATCTTTATTGTATTAACTTTTAATATCCAATACTTTAAAAAATATTTTTCAGGACACAGATGTGTTCATATCTTGATATGTATGTGCACCCTGCAGGTTTTTAAAGAATGTTTCAAATTAGCAGTGGGCTTTAATAAAGCGTTCGGGTAAAGTAGGAGCCTAAACTCTAGATTTTCATACCAGCCAGGAGGTTCCATTGTATCCTTGCAGAGTGAACTCTCCTTACACTTTCAGTTCAGTGAAAATAGCATATGGTGCTTACTGGATAGCACGTTAGTTCAGTACAGGGTGAGAATCTGCTTCAAATTCCTCCTTCTACTTTTTATGTGATATTGAGCAGTTCTCAAAGTCACAACAGGAGTTAAGTACTTATGTGGTCATGGGAAGTAGTTATTTTTCTGGTTCTTAATTCTGAATTTATAAAGTGTGTTCCTGCTCTTCTTACCATATCTTGATGTTTTGAGGACAACTTAAGAAAATGTTGCAAAGTATTTGTATGCTGTTGTAATTGTGATCTTATAAAATCGTGTGGTAAGACCAGGGTGCCTGCATACGGAAGCAGGAAATTTTATTCCCCTCAAATATTTATCAGTGGACTGGCAACCTTATTTATTTGGGCTGTGGTCATACTTATCATTAAAAATATGTTGATCATAAGGACACATTAGACATTCAGAAAATAACTAAATGGATCTGAAAGAAAATGTAATCATGAATACCTTTTGTGTAGGTCTGATATGCCTGTGATTGGCAATGATAAGCTCTGGAAACTTTTAATTGGTTTATGGGGAATAAATTGTTAGACAGTAGGTTGCTGACAACATGGGTGTCAGCCTCCTCAGAATCTAGAAATAATGAATATATTCCTGTTCTATATGCAAAATATATTCTCTCTTAAATTTAAAAAAAAAAAATAGAGCTGTAAAATGTATTCACTCAGTTCTGGGTAAAACTTGGCAGAATATTTTTTTTTTTTTTTCTGCATGTGAAAGAAAGACACAGAGATACTACCTAGTTTTAAGGAAGAGCTAAAGTGAAAGATGGATGATGCAATATGTAACACCTGTTTGATTAAATTTTACAATACTAATGACTTTTTTTTTTTCTGAGTTTTAGAGAGGCAAGAAGTCCAATACAAACCAAAAGGAATATGGAATGTTTCTACTGTGTTTTCATAATCATAGCTTGTGGTAAATTGATCGTCCAGATTTTGAGTCACTTTGTGCTAATATTGTGAGATATTTTCTTATAAGGCAGTTAATTTTATTACCTTTATTACCTGGGGAGCAGTGAAGTGCCATAAGGAATGCACTTTCCTACTATTAGCACACATGGCATTGTCATAGCATTATTTAGTGTGATTTGGTTTAACAATGCTTCCATGTTTCTATAAATTAAAAGGATATTGGCTGCCAGCTCTGCCAAGTGGCAGCTCGGCCGAAAGACTTAGTTAAGGATTATGGAAATGCCTGTTTCGTTTTGCATTTGTTTGTACCTGATGCTTTTGGCAGATATTTAGTTGTTTCAGATACAGCTTCTTATTTGATTCATGTCTAGTATGAGCATGAATATTGTTTGGAAATAGTTCTCATTTTTCTTCTGCAGTGTCTGGTAGGGCTGGCATTTTTCTTGGATTTGGCTGTGTATGCCTGCCTGCTGAGTTTGACAGTCCCAAGCCATTTTTTGTGAAAGTTCTACCAGTCTTTTTCATGGTAAACCCCCCAGATTTTCACTACCCTCCACTGTGAGTCTTCCTGGGAAGTTATGGGAAAAGAATAGGAGGCTTTTAACAAATCTCTCAGACTTTCAAGAGGTGCTTTACTTGTAGACAGTGGCATCAGCAATTTGTCGCCCCATGCTTTTTGTGGAAGAGGGACACTTGTCCTGCTGTGCAGTAAGATGTATGGGAAAAATATACTGACTAGTAGCGGAAGAAGGTAAGAATGCCTTATCCAGACTTTTTTTTAACAGGCATGCCTCTTTCTACCTAGTTCTATGGAAAGAAGTTAATCTCTGACAGAGTTCAAATAAAGGCAAAGCTGTAAGTTAGTATGTCTATAGTGAAGCAGCAGCTTAGTTATAATAAACATATGGGTTAGATGAACGTGTGGCATATGAAGGCACGGACCTAGGTTGAAGGTGCAACCAGAATCAGCTTTATTGAGAGCACACAGACTTTTATACCCTTGGGGATTCTATTTATAGCACATGGGCTTTTATACCCCCAGCCCTGGGGGGTGGTACTTCCGGATGCTATTTATAGTATATGCAGGCTTTTATACCCCCAGTCCTGATGGGTAGTACTTCCACAAAAAGTTTTTTCCGTTGGCCTCACAGCAGCTGGACTTCCAGATGCCGTTTATGTGGCATTTCCTTCAATCACCGTCCAGGTCATGCCACTTCCTTATTCCTCCATCTCGGCCTGAGCATTGACCCCCACATGAATGGACAGTGGGGTTGGTTGAAAACTGGCTGTAAGATACAGCCCAGAGGGTCATGATTAGTGGCACAGAGTCTAGTTGGAGGTCTGTAACACGTGATGTTCCCCTAGGTCCAGTCCTATTCAAAATATTCATCAACAACCTAGATAAAGTGTACTCTCAGCAACTTTGCCGATGCCACTAATCTGGGAGGAGTGGCTGACACACCAGAGGGCTGTGCTGCCCTTCAGCTAGATCTGGACAGGCTGGAGAGTTGGGCTGAGAGAAACTTTATGAAATTTGACAAGGGCAAGTGTAGGGTACAACACTTAGGGAGAAATAACGCCATGTATCAGTCAGTACAGGCTAGGGGCTAACCTGCTAGAAAGCAGCTCTGTAGAAAAAGACCTGGGAGTCTTGGTGGACAACAGGATGACCATGAGCCAATAGTGTGCCCTTGTAGCCAAGAAGGCTAGTGGCTTCCTGGGGTGCATCAAGAAGAGTGTGGCAGGCAGGTCGAGGGAGGTTGTTCCACCCGGTGCCCTGGTGAGGTCTCATCTAGGGTACTGTGTCCTGTTCTAGTCTCCCCAGTTCAGCAAGGACAGTGAGGAGATGGTACAGCAAAGGGCTACAAAGATGTTTAGGGGACTAGGACATCTCTCTTATGAGGAAAGGCCGAGGGAGCTGAGTCTTGTTGGCCTGGAGAGGAGTAGACTGAGGGGGCATCTTAGCAATGCTTATATATACCTAAAGGGTGTGTGTCAGGAAGATGGGACCAGTCTTTTTTTCAGTGGTGCCCAGTGACAGGACAAGGGGTAATGGACAAAAATTTGAACATTAGAAGCTCTATCTATACATGAGGAGGAACTTCTTTACTTTGAGGGTGACAAAGCACTGGAACAAGCTGCCCAGAAGGCAGTGGAGTCTTTGTCTCTGGGGATATTCAAAACCAACCTGGATGCATTCCTGTGCAAACTTCTCTAGGTGAACCTGCTTTGCGGGTTGGTTGGACTAGATGATGTCTGGAGGTCCCTTCCAACCCCTACCATTCTGTGATTCTGTGAAGTTACTTTTTGAGATCTCAGTAAGGATACAAAAAAAAAGAATTATTAACCTAGACTGTCACTATTACTTTGTGTTAGAGTAGTATAATCTAATAGCTGTCTTGGAAGAGGCAAAAAAAGAAAGTTTCTGTTGAGTAAATTACTTATTTCTATCATAAAGGACTTCATTTTTCTTCAGAATACTTGGCAGTAGCTGAAATATTTCATTGCACAGAACCTTTCAGAGGGATACACTGTTAGGAGTTGGAGACCTTAGTTTCTCCCCATTGGAAACACTTCAGTTAGTTGATAATATCATTATGAGTATTCCTGTTTATGCCCATCAAGTAACTTCTCCTTCAGATATTGCCTTTTACTGGTGTTTTCAACCACTTGAAACAAGGTGTGCTAATTCTAGATTATCTGAACAACTTCTCCTTGGCACTGTCTCTAAGCATATCAAGGATAAGAGGGTCATTAGGAGCGGTCAACATGGTTTTACCAAGGGGAAGTCGTGTCTGACCAACATGATAGCCTTTTATGAGGACATAACCAGGTGGATAGATGATGGTAGAGCAGTGGATGTGGTTTATCTTGATTTCAGTAAAGCATTTGGCACCGTCCCCCACAGCATCCTCACAGCTGAACTGAGGAAGTGTGGTCTGGACGATCAGGTAGTGAGGTGGATTGTGAAATGATTGAAGGATAGAAGTCAGAGAGTTGTGGTCAATGGGACAGAGTTGAGTTGGAGGCCTGTAACTAGTGGAGTACAGTAACCAGTACTATTCAATACTTTCATCAGTGACCTGGATGAGGGAACAGAGTGCACAGTCAGCAGGTTTGCTGATGACACCAAACTGGGAGGAGTGGCTGACACACCAGCAGGCTGTGCTGCCATCCAGAGAGACCTGGACAAGCTGGAGAGTTGGTCGGGAAGAAATCTGATGAAATATAACAAGGGCAAGTGTAGAATCTCGCATCTGGGAAAGAACAACCCCAGGTACCAGTATAGGTTGGGGACTGATGTGTTAGAGAGCAGCATAGGGGAAGGGGACCTGGGGTCCTGGTGGGCAGCAGGATGACCATGAGCCAGCAATGTGCCCTTGTGGCCAAGAAGGCCAATGGCATCCTGGGCTGTATTAGAAGGGATGTGGTTAGTAGGTCAAGAGAGGTTCTGTACCTCCTCTACTCTGCCTTGGTGAGGCTGCATCTGAAATACTGTGTCCAGTTCTGGGCCTCTCAGTTCAAGGACAGGGAACTGCTTGAAAGAGTCCAGTGCAGAGCCACAAAGATGATGAAGGGAGTGGAACATCTCACTTATGAGGAAATGCTGAGAAAGCTGGGGCTCTTTAGCTTGGAGGAGTCTGAGGGGTGACCTTATTAATATTTATAAGTATATAAAAGGGCAGTGCCAGGAGGATGGAGCCAGGCTCTTCTCAGTGATGTCCAGTGATAGGACAAGGGGCAATGAGTGCTAGAACATAGGAGGTTCCATGTAAACATAAGGAGAAACTTTTTCACAGTGAGGGTGACAGAGCACTGGAACAGGCTGCCCAGGGAGGTTGTGGAGTCTCGTTCTCTGGAGACATTCAAACCCCATCTAGACATGTTCTTGTGTGACCTAACTAGGTGATCCTACTCTGGCAGGGGGGGTTGGACTAGATGATCTTTTGAGGTCTCTTCTAACCCCTAACATTCTGTGGTTCTGTGATTCTGTAACTTAATAAAAGGACTGTATGAAGTGTTCAGCCTGGCAAAGGGCTTGGTGAGAGAACCAGTGGGTAGGATGGACTTCTAAGTAAAGGAGAGCTTGGTAAAGATGTAGACAGATCCCTGGCCAGCTTTACTAGACTGGCGTATAGTAAAGGAGTTGTGGATGGTTGAAATATTGCATGGGACAAATGTATCCCATATAGCAAGTGGGCAGACTCTGCAACACTGATCTTGATCGACAAATTACAATGATGCCTGAAAACATTTTCATAAAGCCAGTGGGGGGGAAGTAGATAATTTTGTTTTCTTTTTAAGTGCATGAGGAAGAATCAGAACCATGCTAACCTGGTATCTACATTATATTTTTAGTATATACTGACGTACTGTCTGGTTTTGGGTGACAGAAGAAACACCACTTTGCTGTATTCATGCAGTAGTAGGAATAGTAGCAGAAGCCTGAAAAAAACCCTGTTTATTTTACTTGTCTTCTCTTATCAGAGTAATTACCAAATAACTGTTACTCTTAACTTCACTAGGTATGGTCATTTAAATTTGGGGCTTGAGTCACCCAAACTTCTTGCCTTCCCTTTCATAATTAATTTTGTTCTGTTTCAGTGCTAGGGCTGTGCAGCCTTCATGGAAATAGAGTGTGATTAATTTTTTATTTTTGTAAAGAGAAGACAGAATTTTAATTTCAAGGGTACCTTATTACCCTGAGAAACCAGGTTTACAAAATTAGAGACTGAAGAATCCAAGAAAGGCTTGCCTGATGTGCAGTGTTCTTGGCAAGCCTGTGCTGCTGTATCAGGAAATACAGCTATTAGCTACAGTTAACGCATGTAAAACAGTTCCTCTCTTTCTCAAGACTGCATACTCAGCATAATAAAAGAACTCCATGCATTATGAAACATGAAATTCCAGGGTTGGTCAATAATAATAAAAAAAAAAAAGTTGTTCTTTTGGAATTTACTTAAAAGTTAAAGGCTGTGCTTGTGTGATTAGAGCTGTTTTGGGGAAATGGGAGCTGTAAAATTACTGGGTGTTAATACAAAGTGGAGCAGTTCTAAGTGAAGCAGTTATTTAGAAGCTCCCAATAATAGCAATTATTTTGACTCATCTGTTATTCTTCCTCTTTGGTATACACTAAGACTTCAATAACAACCATGGAATAACACTTCTGAGCTGTTTACATTGGAGAAACATCTTGCTTCCAACCCCAGTGGTTTTTATCTCTTTTGATAAAGGTCAGGGAGTAGTGGAAGGAGAGGTGAAGCAATGGAGCACTGCTGTAGCCATGAAGGTTTAGGGAACTTTTAGATCTCTTTAGCATTAACAATATCCCTCTGTTGTTAAAAGTAAGCAGTAGCCTGAAGGTTGCAGGCACAGTATGTTTGATCACATTTCTGTATAGATGCATCTGCTGTGATTTGCTTGAATGAAGATTATTAGGCTCCAGTATCATCAAGGTGAAGTGAATCCTGGCCGCTGCTTCTGTGAGGGAAGTTTTATTTGCAGTCTCCTAGGTGGCCTGTATTTCATGCCATTTAGTTGCAAGATCTTTTTGTTCTGACAAATATAATAATATTAATAAAATACTCCAAAGCATTTTTCTTTTGTGATTTTTTTGTTTTGTTGGGGGGATTTTTGTTTGTTTTGGTTTGGGGGTGTGTGTGTGTCTAATCTTTCTGAAAAGTAAGTGCTAGTAACTGAGGGGGTCTATCCCAGTCTTTTTCAAGCTTGG
>JAAGNO010021314.1:0-11630 GCA_033439905.1 Ceryle rudis | reverse complement strand
CAAGGGAGCTGGGGAAGGGGCTGGAGCACAAGGGGGGTGAGGAGTGGCTGAGGGCCCTGGGCTTGTGGAGCCTGGAGCGAAGGAGGCTCAGGGGTGGAGGGGTTTCCAAGCCCCCCGTGGAGCTGTGGTGCTGAGGGCCAGGGGTCAGTGGTGCCCTGGCAGCGCTTGGACTCCAGGAGCTTCAAGGTCTTTTCCAACCCAGGTGATTCTATGATCTCATGGGACACCAGCATCTCATCAGGTCCATGGAGCTGCTGGCCCCCCCTCACCGTGTAACCCTGCAGGGTGCTGGTGTGGTCCTGGCCGTGCTGGAAGGTACCGGGGATGTGGAGGTGCAGACCTTGCAGATGGTAGACTGACTGCATCTGAAAGGCAGTGGGAAGGTGGCTCCATGGACCATCAGCTCCCAGACAGACCCATCACCACCAATGGTCCCTGCCTGGTGCAGATCCCACCCCACCCCACACCTGGAAGTAGACGATCCAGTAAGGGATGAAGGTCAGCATCACAGGCAGGATCCGGGCCAGCACCTGGAAGTTGGCAAGGTCCTCCTTGGTTGAAGGGGCTCCAGGCTGGTCTCTGCTGTTGGCAACAAGGTCCCCAGCCTCCCACCGGGGAGTCCTCAGGCTGGGGAGAGGCACCGTGTGGGAAAGGTCAGGGCTGGGAGGGTTCAGCCCCCCACAGGCCCCCCCAACCTTCTCACCTGGCTCTAGTGCCCCCCAACCAGGTGCAGCCACAGCTCTTCAGGGCCAGTTTGATCATGGCAGAGACCTGGCTGCCGGTGGGAGGCTTGGTGACGAAGGTGGGGGTGGCCAGGAGGAAGATGAGGAGAGCCAAGGCCAGACAGGCAACAGGGATGAGGTAGCCAGCCAGAAAGCTGATGTTCTGTTGGACAAAGGCCACCACCAGCAGGGAGAAAACGGCCCCGATGTTGATGCTCCAGTAGAACCAGTTGAAGAAGTGCTGTATGGCGTAACCGTCCCAGTCCTTCACCTATCAGCATGGGGGGAACAGGTCCCAGGGCTGGCTCTGAGTCTCATCAGCGCCAAACCTCATCCCCGAACACAGGGCTTCTGCTCCATCCCCTGTCCCACCACCTTCCTGTGTCCCCCCATGTCCCATCCCACCACTGTCCCATGCTCCATCCCACCCCTCACCTCCCAGCTTCCCTCCCTCCTCCCCCCAGTCAGGATGCCCCAAGGCTTTCAAGGGGTTTGGAGGTGATCTATGGGGTGCAACCACCCCAGGGGAGACTGTAGCTCCTCTTGGCTCAGCAGTAGGAGAAGAGAGACCCACGGGTCCGGGGCAGCCCCAGGGAGGAGCCGGTTGGGAAGGGACAGAGGGAGAAGGATGCCACCGGTTGCCGGGCTCACCTGGTCAGCGCCGAAGGGAGTGAGGTTGGCTCTGAAGGAGCTGACGCCCAGCGCCAAGAGCAGGAGGCCGGTGTAGATGGTGGGGGCACAGTAGAGCTCGGAGGGCTGCCCCTGGCACGTCGGGTGCTGCCAGGAGCAGTTTGGGATGGCGCTGGTGGGCGGCTGCCCGCACAGCGAGAGACGCCCGTCCAGTGTGGTGGTGACGGGCAGCAGAGCTGCCACCAGCAGGGCCAGACAGAAGCTGAGGACCACGGTGCCATAGCAGCCCAGGTAGACGTCGGCGAACCAGCCACCGATGGGTGAGAGCAGGTCGGAAGCACCCAGGAAGAGGAAAGAGGCGCAGGACCCTTGGGTGCCCCCCCAGCCGAAGGTGCTGGCGAGGTAGAGCCCCAGGTTGGTGGTGATGCTGAAGAACGCCGCCCGCTCCAGACCCACCACGGCCAGCACGGCCACGCTCGCCATCCCACCGCCCTTTGGGGGAGTCCCCACCCGCAAGGGACTCTGCTCCCCAGCGTCCCCAGTCCTGGCCATGCCCTGCCTCAGCACCGTGTCTCCTCTGCCACCCTTCGCCACCCCGAGCGGGCGACCAAGGGGGGTCCCTGTCCTGCCACGGCCCCTTCTCCGTCCTCCTCGGCCCCGGTCCCCTCGTTGGTGGGTGTCTTCCGAGCTTCAGTCCCTCCCCAGCTCCCAGTTCCTCATTCCCCTTCAATAAACACCCCATATGACGACAGGTCAGCAACAACAAAAAAAAAACCCCGTCAGCCAACGCGGCTTCTCCTTCCTGGGGGCTTTCCCCGGGGGGAGGTGTGTCCCCAGCTCTGGCAGGGGGTTTGCTCACCCCAGGCTGGGGTCTCCTCTTGGATGTGTGCTGGGGGATGTTGTGCCCCTCCCAGCACCCTCCCAGTGCTCCCAGCACACGCACCCCAAAATACTCCCCCCCTCCCCTAAATAAACCGGGGGTTATTTTCCAACCTAAGGAAATGGGGGGGGGCTGTTGGCCTCTCACGCACAGAGAGACAGCGCAAAGTGTTGGAGCTGCCTCAAGAGGAACTAAAAACTTCATACAAATAAAAATAAGGAGCTTGAGAAAAGTGGGAAATTCAGGAGATTGAGATAAGGGGAAAACCCCAGCCCTTTGCATCCCCAAAGCCCCCCCCTCCCGCCCACGCCCGCCGCTGCCCGGCCACCCCCGGCGGCTCCCCCCCGGCCTTCCCCGAAAACCCGTGGCCCCGCTTCACTTTCACTTTCCGAATGAGTCACGGCCCGGCCCAGCCGTGCCGAGTCGTGCCGTGCCCGCGGCGCCTGGGCTTCCACGGAGCGCGCCCGGAGCCCGAGCAGCCGGTGCCGCCGGTCGTGGGCAGGCGCTGCCCCCGCTGCGGATCTCCGGCGATGGGGATGCGGCGCACGCCCCCGAGGGCTCCCCGTCCTGTCCCGTCCTCCTCCGCCTCGCCGCTGGTGCTGGTCGCCGGCCTCGGGTGACCCCGTTTCTTACGTTCGGCTAAACCCTGGTTTAGTCTTTTTACCTTTCTTTTTAATTTTTCTTTTTGGCAGCCCCGGCCAGACGGTGGTGCAGGAGGTGCCCCCGGGTAGCGGCAGTGCAGGGTCAGGAGGGCCCGGCAGGAGGTGCTGCCGAGGAGCCCCAGTACAGGAGTGCTCCGAGGCCCAAGGCAGGGGAGGGGAGACTAGAGGTAGGTGGTGAACAAAGCTCTGACCTGGCAGCTATCTCAAAACGTGGAGAAAAAAATGGCAGGAAAAGAAAGCAAGCAAGCAACCAAACAACCAACAAGGGAAGTTTTAATGTGAAGATAGCTCTCTTCTCAAACCTAACAGGTCAGCATGGACAGAACAGGTGAGAGGACTTAATGTCTAGCTTAAATGTCCAAGAAGGAGAGCAAACTTAGACCAATAATAATTTTAAAGAGATAAAAAACATTCAGAGAAATCTATGATCCTTCCACTGAGAGGTCCGTGTAGATGTTCTACTGGGTTTTGAGTTCTCAAAACAGAATTTCCCTGGGGTTTTCTACAGGGTAATCAGATTTCAAGGTAACTGTTCAAATCCCCAGCTGTATTTATAGCCTTTCCAGCTGACAGTGCAGGAGGCTTGGGATGGTGTTCTGCTTACCCAGAGGGAGATTTGCAACCACAAGTACCAAACCAGCATCTTATGTGCTCCCTTAAGTAGGCCCCAGTAAAGTGCTTTCTTCCAAAGAGGATGTTTCTTAAAGTAGTAACCAGCACCTTTTTTGAAATGCCAATAAGTCTTTCTTCCGATTATTCCTCATCTATTTGGAAGCTAAGTGCCCTAATATGTACCTTGTGCAGTAATTCATCTGGGTAGGCATGTGCAAAAATACAGAAACTTTTTGAAGAATTCCACTGAGCACTGAATCTTGAATCAATGCATGAATGTATTGCTTCCAGAGCACGTGCAGCTGGGGATATGCAGTATGACATGGGTTTTGCAGCCAGAATGCTGCTTTACATCAGGAGCAGAGAGAGGATATTTTCCTCTTGCGGTCAGCACAATGTTTTGTGACAATGAAAAGGAAATGTTTCTGTCGAATGATTAAAGAGACAGGGACAGACAACTTGTGAGGTGTCCTTTGGCAAGTTGAGGGAATGTAGTTCCTGCTTGGAGACTGAATATTCTTTTCAAAATCCAGTGTGGTCACAGACTGAATTAGCCTGATGGCAATATAGCACCTTACAATGATGTGCAGCCAGCGTACAATAGATGAACCTGGATATTTCTGATGATGCTTTAGGCACCAAAATTTACTGCTTATGTTCTGTCATATGAGATTATAGTTGTAATTAATTTGGAGGAACAGAGCTAGTTGTTAATTTTAAGCCGTGGCACGGAGATTCACCCTATGCTCAGAATCGTCTTGCAAACAATTTTTGAGCAACAGAGCTTAAGCAAAGGTTTTGGCATAAGCAGCCGGGGGAGGGAAGCTCACCTGCTTTTCTATGTAAAACAAATGCGTGAAGGACTGGTGGAACTGAAACTTGCTTTAGAATTTGAACATGCAATAGTGAGAAATGTTTTGCCACTATCTGCTTTGGTGTAGTGCGCTACATGCAGCGAGTAGATTCAGTCGCTTTTGTATAAGGTGCTGTTCATGTTCAGACAGGTAGTACAACCAGGCCTTGCCCTTAACAGCTTAAGGTCTACTTAGACATGACAAAGTCCTCTTCCTCCCAGCACTACTCCAAAGAAAAGCTATTTGAAGTGCTTAACAGGGTCACAATAAGGTAAATCAGAGCCAAAAGTACAGCTTGAGTACTCTAACTCCTCACCTATCACTCTGTTGTCTCCTGCCATCACCTCGGCATTAAGGAGTGGAGCACGGCATGGCTGTAATGCAGCACAGCGGTATGAGTGTTTCTCAGATGAGATGGAGGTTGGCTGCAGGTTCCTGTAGGTGTGCCAGGAAAGCTGTTCCATCCTCATGTCATTTTTAATTTTGTAACATCACGGGGGAAAGACAGATCCTCCAGGTGTATGTGCAGTATGTCTGCCAGGTACTGAATAGCAGAGCTGACAAAGTGGCTGTCCAAAACGTTGTCTTCATCGAGCAGGAATGTGGTAATAATACTTAGTTGCAAAGCTTCAGAGCTTGGCTTGAATGGGTAGGTGAGCTCCCAGTCACTGAGAAGAGTGATGGAGTGAGCCTGCCAGCTCAGACACCAAAAGCCAAGTGCATCAGGCTGCTGCTTCTTACAGAGTTTAATACCTTCTCTATGTGGATCATGATGAGAGTGGTCTGGGGTGTTCCATAAGGGGCCATAAAAACATTCCATAAAAACGTCATGATGTGCAAAGGAGACTTGTATAAATGAATGAAGATTTTGTGATAGGAAATGCTGGGGTTTTAGACTTGAGGGTCCCCAAAGTTGAGCTTTCTTGGGATATCTTCAATTTTACCCACTCGTGTTTCCTTTCACAACCCCCATTCTCATCCTTCTGTTTCCTTTCTTACCTCCTCAGCCTGTATGTAGAATGTCTACAGTCTGGGCCTTGGAAAGAGCTCCATGTCAGGAGGAGCAGATAAAATGAGGTTCCCCTACACAGAAGAGGGCAGTACAGAAATCTGGAGCTGCTTCAGAGCTGCTGGGCAGAGGACACATAGAAAGGTCTCTAGAAATTTACTAAAGTTGAAAGCACTGCTGCCAGTTCAGATGATTCTGATCTGTGCTCTGTCACTTACTGCTTATTGCAAGGTGAATTAGACTTAAGAGTCTATTTGGTAAGAAAAGACTTCCTTGTGACATGCCTTTTTTGCTCCTCTTCACAAAGTACCATTTTAAGTGGAGAAAAACCTTGCGTTCCCTTTCTGCCCTGCTGATGGTCTCAGAAAAGAAAGGCAAAGTGTGGTGAGAAAGAAAATGATTGGGAGACATTATCCTATACACCCTTCTGCCTTGTTTCTTGGGGCCAGAAAGTAAATGCTTTTGACCTGAAGGGTTGTATCAGTAAATCTCCACAGGCTGGGATATAGAACAAACTCAGCTTTTGTTAAAAGGAAAAGTCTTTATGCCTATTTTGTAAATATTGGCTTGGAAAATGATAGAAAATTCCAAGGAAGCACTAGGTGTTTGTGCAGCATGAGCACAGCGGACTGACTTAGAAACAGGTCAAAGCGAGGGGGATTATGTTCAGAAAGCTCCAGGAATATGGATGCCAGGAAAGGTCTGCCAGGAGGCCGCAAGGGAAGAAACACGGTTCTGAAGATGCTTTTGAAGGTAGGAGAGTACTGTTACCTGTTGGAGAGATACAAGACATTTGCCTGTTAGTTTGTTTTTCAAAAAACATTCTCTTAGCCCTACCAGCAGCAACATAATGCAGACAGAGCTGCCTCTATTTATGCTCCAAGCCTTTCCCCACCCTGTGAAACCACCCAGAGGGTGGTGATACAGTGTATGGTATTACCCAGTATAAATTCCTTCATGGGGCAATTCACACCCTACTGAATTCATCCCCCCTGCAGGGACAGTCTTGTGGGGGGGGGGGGGGGAAAAAGTAAAAATCAAAAATCTTGAAAGGCTTAGAAAATCAACAGGCACTCCCAGTTTCAACTTTATTCCTAATTTTTGAGAAGAGAAGCACACACTGGTTCTGTTATGAAGCTGGATTAATTGTCAGGCCAGTATGTCTCTGGAATAGCATTTTGTTTAGCACTTGATATAGTAAGTGGGCGATCAGTGTGGGAATTAATATGGGAATGTTAAATGAGCTCAATTGTCTTATTGTTATGAAAACAATTGTCAATGAGTAATCAGAGTATTTTTCCGAGTCTAATAAATTGCTGTTTTCCTGTAAGAACAGTTCAAGTAAATAGGGACACATATTTTACTATTAGTGTTTTGAGGTTAGAACCTCTCTTGTGCTGATATTGTAAATGGGAGCTCTTACATGAAAGCATTCATCATCTAAATTGACCAAATCAGCAACATGATCTTTAGAAAAGGGGAACTGAAGCACCGAGAGATTCAGTGATTTGCTTAAAGTCACGGAGTGAGATAGTCTACAGAAGGGCTAGGAATGGAACATAATTGAGGTCTTCAGAGCCCCATACTAGAAACTTAACCACAATACCATCCTTCCTGTTTTAGTGGGTTTTGTTTTCTTCTCCAGAATCTGAATTTTCATTTAAACGAAACCCCTGAAATCGGAATTCTTTGATTTTGCAAGTAAATTAGACACCACAGTTTCTCAGTCTGCTTTCAGATGCACTGAAACCAGCAGCTCTGAGAGAAGTGTGAACCTCGGTCACCCACTTTAACTAGGTATTAAGGTCAGAGTTCTGATGTATTTAAATGGGACATGCCCAAAAGATGTAACTATTGTGACTAGACATTTCCTTAGACATCTCCATTTCCACACTATCCATACTATCATTTCCTAAGTTAAGAGATACTAAAGCGGGCCTGATGAATACAGCTCATCTTTTTAGTCATTTGCTTCCAGGTAAAATGGCTATAAAAATAACTCACTTTACGTTGATATTATCATGCTAGATATCACTGAAGGACGATGAGTGTATGACACGCATGTCACAGCATACAGAAGTCATCACGCCAAGAACAAAATATATTTTGAGATGTCACCGATTTGTTATCAAGCCTTGGTAAGCATCATGCCAAAACCTAGACAAGAGCTAGACAGTTGGTACAGAATTAATAGCTTCTGTCTGAACTGGAGTTCATGCTCTTCTGCAGATAATGTACAAGTCAGGTCCCATCCAGCTAGGATGCATGATAGAAATTAGTGGGTTTGTCTCCTAAAAAGGACTGGTGTGAGGATTACTTACGAGAAAGTGCACATGTCTACTGGCTCAGGTGAAAAGCTGTGGGTTTTGGAATTTAAATGAATTCAACTCAACTGTGTACTAAAACTGACTAAGAGTTGAGCCTCTCCCTCCCATAAGTTCCTTTGAATAATCCAAATTGTCTGAAATATATCTCTGGAAGAGATACAAAGTGTTATATTTCAAATAAGTGATAAATCGTTTGAGGCTATGAGGCAAGTTTCTTTCTAAGCTGTCTATTCTGGAATTGTTTCTTTTAAATTGTTAGTTCCTTCTTCTGGGGCAGTTAATGCTGGTTTCCTTGAGCCCAGACTAATTGGAACAGTTAACCATACGAAAATGTGGTTTGGGTTTTCTACATTTCAGTAGTTTAGACAGCCTTCTTGGTAATTAGTTGAGTGAGAAAAAAAAAAAAAAAAAGAAAAGGAAAGCCTCAAATGTTGGTAAAAACATTGTGAAAGGGCAGCTTGCTTTCTGGTGGCTTTCTCATATGAATGAAAGATTTGTGTTGCTTAGGGCAGGAGGTGTGGTGTGGTGGTGTATGTACGTGCATAGACCACAACTAACGGAGGAACTTTGGATCCCTAAAAATAATGTTGGTGCTACTGGCAGAGGTAGCAGGCTGCCATCCCTGCAGGGGAACTGCTGCTACAGATACTGAACTGGATGTTGTAAAGCAGAACCATATGAAGGTAGTTTGGCTTCCAGATGCATTTACTGGACTACAGAGGTTTCAGTGCTGTCTGGAGGAACGTAGATGTTGAATTTCAGAGCCAGTTGCTAATTTTGAGTATGGCTACTGCAATACCTGAGTGATCCTTTCCAAACTAAGCCAGTACAGACCTCTGCTCCCTTTCCATTACCATCCATGCTGCCCCAGCAGCTCTCATCCTTGCTTTTCAAGTCACATTCTCTGTATCTCCACTTCCCTGTTCTCATGCCCTTTCAGATCCCAAGCCCATGAGAAGAGAGTGATAACATGGCACAGGAAAATCAGCCATGGCACTGAACTTGTGAAACTTGTGGGGTTTGGAGCTGAGGTTACTTGTTTGTATGTGCAGTTAGTTATATATCCATGTAACAGGGAAGGGGATGCTGACTGTGTAGAAAGCATAGAAGAAGCCATAACGTTTGGGGAAAATGTATTTTTTTGAGTGGAAACCTTGGGGACATCAAGTAAAACATCAATTTGTAATCCAAAAAGTCCCTCAGATTCTCTTTATTACTATTTTAATAGTATCTTTTCCCTCTGGTCTTACAGTTTCCCATTCTCACGGGCATTTTCTACCACTTCTCTTTGTTTTCAGTGCCTTATTAAATTGAGTCCTGTGTGGTTTACATGACTACAAAGTTGCATTTGCTACTGCAGGTGAACTGTGTTGATGCTTTTTCTGATGCTCCTATGATTCCATCTATTCAAACCACATACACATGCTGAGCTTCTGCTTGAAGTAATTCAAAGGTTGTGGAATCAGTTTCTGATGGATTTCTTTCATGGCCATAATCAAAACATGAGGAGATTTCTATGGCTGGGGTGAGGTAGAGCAAATGACTCATATGTTCCATTGCCTTTGGTTTTCAGTCTACAGGAACTGATTAAAATTCGTTCTTAATATGGTCAAATGGACCTGAATCTCAGTTCTATTTCCTTGAATGTAAAGATTTAAAGAGATTCAATCATCTAAATTCAAAGGAAAAAGGAGGGCTTGTTCTTAAAGTGAACAAAGACTGATAAAGTGCTGTTATAGGAGACAGAAGTGCACAGAGGAAGCTGAGAAATCAGAAGGTGATGGCATAGCAGCATCTTGCAGCTTATCTTATGTAACATACGTCTGCAAAGATCTAGGCAAGAAATAGCTAATGTGAATTTTAATTTCTCAGTTTTCAAAGTATTGAGAAACTAGCCAGATTTCTGTTTCTCCCCTGTACCTGGAGAAAGGGTAGGTCCTGATAAGTGGCTCAGCATTCTTCTTCAGAATACAAATATTGATTCCTCATTTGCCAAGAAAAGGAAAGGAAAAAAAAAAAAACCCAACCCACCATAATTGCTCTTGTGGAAAAAAGAATTGGATTTTTTTTTCTTCAGACATTCTCCCTCTCCAGATTTATTGCAAGCCTCAGCCAGTTTTACATGTGAACTCAACAACCTGTATTCAGAATAGGTTAGCTTCAGCATATTCCAACTCCAACAGAATTTTGAGGAATCAGGAGAATAAGCTGGCAATTTTTGACACAAGATAAAAGTCCTTTAACTGTAGAATTTTGGATGTCTGTCATTAAAGCGGTAAATTAGAAACAACATCCAACAACATTAATGAAGAGTTCTCAAATTTTAGAAGGATCTGTATTAGTTAGATACAGACCTCACCACATAGGCTTTGCAACTAATTAAGAAATATTACCTTATATAAAATTAGTGTATCTCAGCATGCAGGCCTTGGTGTCCCCTATCAGTAAATTAGGTAAATGAGAATATGAAAGTGTAAAGAGTGCCCAGCCTGGAGGATTTCCTCTTGGAATTCTGGAGACACCTCACTGAATTGCTCTTGTTGGGAGGTTTGACATCTATGGTGATGCACTTTTTAAGGGCAGCTTTGTCCTCTGACACTGTGAGAATTCCTGTTATCAGTTATCTTAAACTGGCAAGAAATGCTCTGCTGTATTTCAACTGCAGATTTATTTCATTTCACAATAACGTCAAAATCCTGGAAAAATGTCTGATAATGATTCTAGAGGAAGTGTTAGACTTAGTCACATACACAAATTGATCTTGCCAAGGTGACCTTCAAAACTTACTGAGTGTATGAATAGTGACGTGATGACCTCAAACCACAAGTCATTCCAATACAACTCTACTCACAGAAAAACCTTTTGGTAAGGTGGCTGGAGCTATTTTTATATGCAGTTTAAATTTATACTTCTCTCTAGTTCTTTGCTCCAGCTGTCCTCTTCTGGCTCTGTCTCATACCATGACTTGGAATATGGCCTAACTAACCTCTCAGCTTCTGCAGCAGTAGCAAAACTTCATTCATGACTTTCTGAGTTTACTTCTAAACTGAATGATTCCTAATATTAATTCCTAATATTCTTAATATTACAGCCCCATCCAACATAAATTAATACAACCTTCAGGTGACTGCTGTTTTAGTAGATATCTGAGCAACCTGGTCTAGTGGGAGGTGCCCCTACCCACAGCAGGGGAGTTGGAACTAGATAATCTTTAAGGTCCCTTTCAACCCAAATCATTCTATGATTCTACGATACCTAAGATGAAGATCTGTAATTAGATGTCTGTAATCAGCAATTTAAAAAATCAGATTAACTGGGTGATAACTTGTCAAGAAAAAAGCAGATATAACTGGCTAAAGCAGATATAATTCTTCAAATGCCACGTGTTGGTGCTGTTTCCATCAAGTTGGAAACACTGGACAACAGTGAGGATGATGGTTCTCCCTGCTTGGAGGTGTCACCAAAGCCTAGTCAGACTACTGCACTAGTTACTGAGGATCAGGCAGAGGAGGATGGAGAGGAAAGTCCATCTGCTCAGTTGCCCAGAGCATGCCAGTCAGCCCCAAGAAGGATGATACGGCCAATGGCCCAGCTGAAGTGCCTCCTCACGAATGCACAAAGCATGGGCAACAGACAAGAGGAGCTGGAGGCCACCATACTACTAGAAGACTATGATGTTGTGGCCATTATTGAAACATGGTGGGATGAATCAAATGACTGGAGTGTAGCTATTAATGGTTACAAGCTATTCAGAAGGGACAGAAGAGGAAAGAGGGGTGGAGGAGATGCACTGTATGTTAAGAAATGGATTGAATGTGAGGAGATGTCCCTAAAGAATAGCCACGAGCAGGTTGAAGGCTTATGGGTAGGCATCAGAAATCAAAGCAACAAGGGGAACCTTGTGGTTGGAGTCTACTACAGGCCACCCTATCAA
>JAAGNO010021312.1:13612-24440 GCA_033439905.1 Ceryle rudis | reverse complement strand
GAAAACAATCAGGAGAAAGAAAACAATCAGGAGAAAGAAAACAATCAGGAGAAAGAAAACAATCAGGAGAAAGAAAAAAATCAGGAGAAAGAAAAAAATCAGGAGAAAGAAAAAAATCAGGAGAAGCATTAGTCATCTTGGGGAGGGAAAAATGGGTTTGGCAATTCAGTCCCAGCCTTTGAAGATTTCAACTACAGCAACTGTTGGCCTCTTCAGAAGGTTGCTCAGCTTTCTACTGGAATATTTCCAAATTTCTACTGGAATAACTCTTGCATAAAGTGTAATTTTCTTTTGCTAGCATAGTTAAGCCGTAAAACCCCCCAAACCCACCAGAATGAGGTTTCATTCTTTGAACTTCTCTTGTACAGTTGAGGCAGCCCTGCTTTTAAGAGCAGATGAATTTCTAATTCTTTGCAGGAGGGCACACTGTAACTCCAGTGTGATCTGACACTTAAGTTGGTGTCTGAAGTCAAACGTGTGGAAACCGCAGCTAAAATGATTTGTTGTGGTGAGACACAAACCAAAATGTTAAAGAATTGTATTTTCACTTCACACCTCAGGTCATCCTTGCAGCTTTCTTCAACAAAGACAAGACTGAATAGATTCCCACTGCCCTCATGGCCTGCACATAGCTTCTGTGAAACGTCTAAATCTTAAACAAGTCCTGCTCCCCTCTCAGATGTGCCTACTTTTTCTTCCCAAGACATCATCAGAGCCCTTCCCAAGCCTTCTACTGTCAGCCAGCTGGCAAGCCCTTAACCCTATTCCCTTCTGACAGCTTCCTGCAGGCTAAGGTCTGCATTTAGCTGTCTTGATTTTCCTCTGTTCCCAAGTATATTACATGCTGCTGCCTCTCACTCTAAAGCAACCCGGTTTCTCACACAACGGTCCACTGCAAAACATTCACTGCACAGGCCCTAGTTAATATCAGCCTTCCACACAGTTAGAAGTGGTTGGAAGAGACAGTACTCCCAAAAAAACCACACATGGCCTCGACTTACTTTTGTATCCAATGTAGTTCACTTCAGTGACAATTAAGCCACACCAGCTCCTTCTTTTGAAACATTTCATGCGCAGAAGTGTTGGGGTTGTACGGAGCAACACATAGAGCAAAGTTCAACAATAGAACAGCCTCCAAGTCTGCACTACTTTTGGACAGTTTATCTGACAGAGCACTCATACCATTATCTTTATTTGGTCGCCAGGCATGTGGTTTTCCTGTAACTTGCCAATGAGCTGACCATCATTCTTGGAGTTTCAGTTTGCCTGTAAATAGTGAAGAAAGGGAAAAAAAATTATTTTACAACACATATCATTTGGACAGCAGCATACGTATACAAAACCACATTTTCTCCAGGCATCCTAAACGTAAAAGCAAGAGCATCCCTCTGCCTACACTACAGATGACTTAAAACAAAAGATCAGCAACAAAACTTGCAGTAAAGATTGACCAAGAATTCTAGCAAAGACCTTTGGAAGATGAAACCTGTGTCAAAACCAAGATAACATTACAGAGGTGTCAAGCAAGCAACAAAACAAGAAGTAGATATTTTGTAAGACAGATAAAACCAATGAAAGGAAACAATGAATACTTGAATTTAGGGCAAGTTAGAATAATTAAGCAGCCCCGCAGGTTAAGCTTTACATTTTGCACCCATTACTGGTTTCCAGTACCGAGAGTGGATATCTTTTTAATATTGTATGCTAAGGCTCAACACTTTTAAAGTTCTGTTGTTTCAAACTCCACATACACACCCCCCCTTCAAATATAGCAGTGGTAAAGCTTAAAAATTCTGGAAAAAAAGGAAGAAGCCTCCAGATTTGCAGTTGCAATACCTCACAATATATGGAGCATTTCTGTTCTGTTTCCAAGTGACCACACAAGGCTTTTACACTTTTTCTTAAGCAAAATACACAGAAAACCACTTCTCAAAATCCACAAATGTGGAACGGTAAACTTATTTAAAAAGGAGATTTTTGCTCAACACACGTAACACCCTGTAGCCTTGTAGTGCCTTCCATCCCAGTCTCAGCAATACGAAATGTCCCTGTGATACAGCCGCAGAAGCTCAAAAATGTCACTTTTGTAGAGAGAATGGCAATTTCACTGATGACTTTGCCTATATACTTAGTTTGAAAAACTGTTGCAGCTCAAAGCCTGCTGGGCTTAAAGGAAGAAAAAAAGGGTTTGATTTACAAGTTACTTTCCTAATATTTATCTACTCATAGTTAAAATACAACTTACTTCTGCTCCTTCAAATTTCTAAAATTAACACCTTGAAAATAGCAAACATGGACATAATTTAAGATACTGACATTTTATTCTTTGCAGGATGTTTATCTTCTCAGAACTTGCCCTTTAACTTGACTTGGGCACACTGCCAACTTTAAATGCCATAAGAAAACGTTTAGAGACATAGTGGGTCCCAAAGTCTGCTTGCAGCAGAATTAGCAAACTTGTCCTTCAAGAAGCTGTGCAAAACACAGAACTGTATCTTTGTTTTCCAAATTTTCTGTCTCCAGTTTTTAACACATAGGCCAACGCAATGAAAAAAAATGGTCAAGCATAGAAAGCATCTAAGCTCCTCAACAGCATATCAGCACACCACTGTTAAGTTGCTGTCAGTATTGATCCTGCAGAACATCCTTGTGTCTAAACTGGAGAGATGTGGATTTGGTAGATGGACCATTCTGTGGATCAACAAGGCCAAGTGCAAGGTCCTGCACGTGGGTCATGGCAATCACGAGCACAAATAGAGGGTAGGTGATGAGTGAGTTGAGAGCAGCCCTGTGGAGAAGGACTTGAGGGTATCAGTTGAAGAGAAGCTCAGCATGACCCAGCAATGTGTGCTTGCAGCCCAGAAAGACAACTGTGTTGTCAGCAAAAGAAGTGTGGCCAGCAGGTCAAGGAAGTCGATTCTCCCCCTCTGCTCCATTCTTGTGAGACTCCACCTGGCATACTGAGTTCAGCTCTGGGGCCCTCAGTGTAAGAAAGACTATTGGAGTGGGCCAAGGAGGGCCACAAAGATGATCAGGCAGCTGGGTACACGCTGAGAGAGTTGGGATTGTTCAGCCTGGAGAAGAGAAGGCTCCAGGGAGACCTTATAGCAGCCTTCCAGTATCTCTTCAGGGCCTACAGGAAAGCTGGGGAGGGACTCTTATCAGGGAATGTAGTAATAGGATGAGGGGTAATGGTTTTCAACTGAGAGCAGATTTAGAGTAGATATTAGGAATAAAGTTTTTACTGTACGGGTGGTGAGACACTGGAACAGGTTGCCCAGAGAAGCTGTGACTCCTGTCGGCGGGATTAATCTGTTAAAACTGCCTACCAGGGTTAAATCATGCCAGCAAAGCAAGATAAAGTTTCTAATGGACTATACCTTGTTTCCAGTCTGCCACTTTTTCTAACTTCTTTGTCCAAGATTCTCAACATATGAAAAAGAAAATGCAGCTATTGATTTTACAAGGGCATGAATAAACACTGAGTCACACAAATGATACACAAGCACCCTCCAGAAGTAGATCTGGTTGTCCACTGGGGTATTCTGACGCTTGAGTGAAGACCACGAACTTTAGCCCTTAAATGCCTCCTTTCCAGACAATCCTGCAAGTTGCAGGAGTATGGAAAAGTCACAAATTTAAGGAAAACCCATTATCCAAGACACTCTCTTCGAGCTACATCGAAATGAAGTCACAGAAAACAAAGAATAATAGTCACAAACAAGCCTTCAATAGTTAAATCTTTATAAGCTGAATTCCAGTTCAACTTTGAGACAAAGTATTTACTGCTCTAAATCTGAGTCTGAGCTAAGTGTTTGTTATAGGTACTGCCTCCTCTTTCGCCAAAGAACAGGACAGTAAAAAAAAAAACCAAAAACAAACAAACAAAAAAACCAAAACCAAACAAACAAACAAAAGGACATCTGTAGCTCTACATAACTGGCCACCACCAGATGATTCTAGTACAGTGTAGATCTACCTATCCACCCGCTTCATCTTCAAGTCAAACTGGAGGCAGTGAGAGCATCCAAAACACCTTGAAAGGAGCGATCTTATCAGTATTCAAATCGCTTCAAAACAGTAACTCCTTTCAGCATCAAGTGGAAGAAACTCATTTCAGTCAGCACTTCAAAGAATTTTCTGTCATTTTAACTGCTATACTGTCAATATAATGTGGACTTGAACATGGAATATACTCTTATTTGAGTCCAAAGTACATGATCACTTTTCCTCTAACATCTTCAAAGTACAGTTAAAGAGGCATTTAGAAGGACCAGAAGGGCTCACGCAGCTGAAACTGTACATACTAAAAATACAGGGATGCAAAAGATTAGAAAGTTAATCGATTATTCTTGGAGGTGGGGGGAAAGAAATCAGTACTATTGCTCACACAAAAACAAACAAACCAACCCACCAACGGTAATGGGTATTTCTTATTTAAAGATTCATTTAAAATAACCAGATTAAGGATTCTGTGTTGTTAAACAATTTTTTATGCAAGAGTTTTATGCCTATTTCTTGGCTTTTACAGCACTCCAATTTCTCAATCTATATGAAAGGCAAGCACATTCATTTAGCAACTCTAACCTGGTTTCTGAGAACTCAAAAAGCACATACAAACGGTCCAAGTCAAACAAGCACACAGCCGCCAAAGCGATGAAGAATTAAGACAAAACCCATCCAGCATTTTGCTCACGTTCCTGATGAAAATTCGCAATTTAAGCTCTCCAAACTTAAAAGCTGCTGCTGGAAGTGAAGCAGAACCTCGACTCAACTCAGTAGCTTTCCACCGACAGCTCATTTCTACTAAGCTGGGGATCCACAGGCTGCTGCCAAGCACCGACTCGGCTGCGACCGGCCCGGGTCCGGGACTAGATTTGAGACTGGTATTTTTGCGGGCATATCTTTTACCCAAAGCTTTGTTCTTGTCGTCATATAAACAGTTAAAAAAAAACCAAAAAAAACTCCTGCTTGACCACGGTTATGCAAGAAATAATTTCTGCAGTGTTTTACCAGGTCAAGAAGATTTATGCCGAGTTTTATCCTGCTTCCTGTTACAAGTGCTTGAAAAAATGTGCTAGCGTTCAGCACTTCTTACTTTTCAGTTTCCTACCATGCTTCCTACCTGGGTTTGTACAGCACGAGACCCAACAAGGAAGCAGACACGCATGTAAAATAAAAAATTACTTCCACGGAAGCTGCTTGGAGCCGTAAGAGCAGCAAAACTGGCAGCCGCACGCAGGGGGAGCGGGGTTGTGCAAACACCGCGCACCGAAACAAACGGCCTCAAAACACGCCCGAAATTAACAGAAAACGAGGGTTTAGGGGTTGGTGGGTTTTTGGTTTTTTTTTGCAAACCTTCCATCTACCTGCTGAAAAACTGAGCCCCGCCTCCGTCGCAACCCCTGGAGGGACCCTCCGGGGCTCTCCCGCTACCGCCCCCTCCCCACGCTGCCAGACACAAAGCGAAAGGGCAACGCAGGGAAAACTGTCGGCCGCCCGGCTGCCCTCCGGCCGCCACCGCGGCCCGCCCCGCGCTGCCCTCCCCGTCACGCCGGCGGCGCTGGAAGCCGAGCCGAGCCCCAGGAGACAGAGAGGCTGTTGCTGCCACGCCGGGCGCCGCTATTCCTCACCTCCAGCCGCTCCCTGTGCCCCGCCGGCCGCCCCAGCCCACACCGCATAGCGGGTCAGAGCAAGTCGACGGCCAGGCGGGCAGCAGGCCCCGCCTCGCCCCCTTCAGTGCCCGCCCCCGGCCCGCCCCGTGGGCCGCCCAGCGCGTCCCGGGGGCCGGCTCGCTGGAGGCGTGTAGGGGGTCGGCCGGGTGGGACTGATGTGACCCCCCGAGGGCTTGCGGGCAGCTGGAGCAGGGCAGCTGGCCGTCATGGTGGCCTCCCGTGTGGTATCTCCCAAAGTTTGAGCTCACCCTGTTAACTCTGGCAGCAACCCACTTCTTTTGGCCACCCCACCTGGATGTAGTTCCCCTTCAGGCTGTGATCCCAGGGCAGCAGAGTTTACTTCAGCGCTGTGTAGACACCGGTTTTCCTTCAGGATGCCCTTGGGCCTCATGGCAAGCCCTAACCAGACTGATCTTACAGAATCATAGAATCATTAAGGTTGAAAACAACCTTCAGGATCATCAAATGGGACCACTAACTAAGCGATGTCCTGAAGTGCCACATCTAGGTGTTTTTTAAACACCTCCAAGGATGGTAATTCCATGGGCAGCCTGTTCCAAGTCCTCACCACTCTATGTAAATAAATTTTTCCTAATATCCAACCTAAACCTCCCCGGTGCAACTTCAGCCCATTTCCTCTTGTCCTCTCACTGGTCACCTGGGAGAAGAGACCAACCCCCACCTCACTACACCCACCCTCCAGGGAGCTGTAGAGAGCAGTAAGATCTCCTCTCAGCCTCCTCCAGACTAAACAACCCCAGCTCCCTCAGCTGCTCCTCATAAGACATTTTCTCCAGACCTTTTACCAGCTTTGTTGCCCCTCTTCTGGGAAAGCATGAGAGCCTCGTGGCCAGCTCAGTGCCCTGGATTTGCCACAGCGTGATGCTAATGCCCATCTGGCAGCCCAGTGGGAGCAGAGACATTTCATATCTTCAGATAGCCAGATTCTACCAGTGCACCACAGTGCAACTAGGACACGCTCCATATAACCATAAACATACCTGCTCTGTGAACCTGTGTAGCACAAATGAACCCCATCCTTGGCGAATCCAACATCCCACTCATGAAGTGAGTGCAGGGACTCCCACTTCTGTCTGGTATTTACGAGAACAGACATGAGTGCTTCATGCCACCATTCCCATATTCCATTCCCTGAAGTTGCTTAACCTTGATATTTGCAGCAGAGCTGCATGTGTTTAATTTTGATGTGTTTGGTCAGCTGTCCCTTACACGAAGCCAGGGTATTACTTGTTTTGTTCAAACAATAGTTTCTTCCTTCAGGGTTTGAGTAGTACTCTACAGTTCTCATTCTCTGAATTGATGGTGAAATTAAACATGTTCAAACATAGAAATGCAGATTTTTTTCAGACCTGGAGAATTTTTTCTGCAGTTGCTTCCTTGTACATAGTTTTCAAATCAGTGCCTTTTCTTCCTTGAGTTTGCCATCACCTCCTCCATTTTTGATTCCCATAAGCTTACTCGTAGCCACTCCTCAAAGACCGTACTCAAGAGTGATTACTTATCCCCACCTCTGCTTTTGTTCAAGACCCATATGCATTAACTCTATTTACATTTGAGTTGAAGTAAACACATGTTTTATTATGAATTATAAAAATGTAATGTAAGAAGAAGCTTCATCTTGGGGTTTGAACAACTTCCAAGCCAACATGGAGGCACTGACAACTTGGTTAAAGGTTTGGAAACATGTGGGAAGGCATGTTTTAACTTACTAAACCGTAGAGGAGATCCCCTGTTCCAGACTCACAGAACAATTACTCTTTCCCAAGTGGGAAGCTCAGGCTTTTCTGGGTACAAGGGATAGTTTTTTTCTTTGTCTTCATTTCGTTAACAGTAATTAGGGGAAAGAAGGGATTCTCATACTGACTTTCTTCCGTGCTAACAACATCAGGATGAAGAGCTGGCTTGAGCCGTGCAGTTCTCAGAGAGGAAAACTGTGAAATGTTTACCAGCTTATCTGATGCTATAAGAGGGGAGAAAACTCTTTATGAGCTGGGTGGGTAAATTTTTGTTCCTGTTGCTGTGTGTGATTATAAGACTTTGCAAGCTCTCATGTCTTTTTTTAGCTGTGCAAAATGCTTTTATCTGCTTTTGCCTTCACTCATTTTGAGTCAAGTGTGGTGCGAAGGTGTCTGGCTAAACTGGGGAAACTCCATAGGCCATCACAATCTTAAGAACAAAGATATTAGAGTGCTTTAAGTGTTTATCTGCACAATACTTTGTTCCACAGTATCCAAAGGAAAACAGCACTTCTTCCAATTACGCTGCACAAAGTTTGAAAGTTTGTGACAAGGTGGAGTTCAGAGAAAAAAGTGTCTCCAGTAGCTAGCAATGACCAGGAAAGCCCTCCGCCATGTACCAAGAGAATAGGGAGCATGCCAGAAACCCAGCAGCCTCAAGGAAGACTAACACTGATATCCTGGAGGTATATAATACTTGATAAACATTGAAGATAAAATGGTCATTTGTAGAATCTGGCACAAATTACCATTGACATAATTCTGATGTCCCGTATCTGTCATCACCACACTTTTGAAGTGAAAACCAAAGCACTCTCTGGCACTCATTTGAGAGAAACTCATCGCTCCAAACCAGAAGAACACTTCCAAGAGAACACACACAAGTGTCAGCACTGCCAGATTGTGATTCAGGAGCAAATCACGCATTGTTCTCAGAGCAGAGGGTGTTTCCTAGAGATTTCTGTGACTGAACTGATCATGAAACATCTAGTAAGACTCCAGTTAGAGAGGAGTAAACTTGTGAATTTCTAGGTTTGTTCCACTGTAGAGCTGTTTCCCCAAGTGAGTTTTACAACCCAACCTATTACCTCAATTGCACAGTGAACTGTGTCAGTGTACCTGGGCACCCAGTTCATGCCTGATTCTGAAAAGCCCGTCAGTGCTTCCCGGTGCAGGCCTCCAAGGTATGTTTCAGGGCTAAAACCTCTGGGCCGATGCCAGGTTGCTGCTAGCGAGACTGCATTGTTCAGAAATCAGTCAGCACCAAGACACCAGACAGAGATTTATGTCCTTCAGTATCCTGGAGTAACTGGCCAGGGTGAGCTTCAGAGTGACACAGCAAGTTATTCCAGTTGGCCCTGAAAGGTACAGCTCCTGACACAATGATCAGTGCTGTTGGAAGTGGTGACTGTGTCACATCAGTTAATTCAAAGGCAGTTCAGTAATGCCACTGAAGTTCTGTCATTGAACTTGTAGTTTAATGTAGGTTAATGTGGAAAGCAAGCAAGAAACACAAATTTGTGCCAGAGAGCCTATTTATATTGAGCTATATCTTACTATAGCTGCAGCACCAAAAGCTATTAATCTTTAAAAACATAAACCTGTTCTGCATCTCTCACAGTCTGAACACAGCTGTTTCAACACAACATCTTGGACCCACCAAGAACCTCATTCCAGAAAATCTGAAATGCAGAAGTGGTTGATTGTCTGATTAGCCAAGTCCAAAGTCTAAATCAAAACTGAGTAGCTGCATGTCCTGCTAGATGCCTTCCCTTAATGTCCTCTTGTACAAAGCTCACTCTTCTCAGAGAGGACAGGGTAGAAACCAAAACCCAAAGGCATGGACATCACATAGCACTCCTAATAGTGCTTTTAGCGTTACTCTTTCAAAGACATCTGACATGCTTTGTATACATGGCAGTAACCTGAAACATGTTTTCATGTAGTGAGGCTTGTTTGGTCACACTGTGCAGGATTTCCACACAAAACAAGGAGAGTTCCTATTTAATCAAGTATATCCTCTAAAAGCAAATTTATTCTGTATAAAGCAACCAATCTCAAACTGATATTTTAAGTAAGTGAAAAACCTGAACATACCAGTTATCTCAAAAGACAGATTTCACATTTAGCATCTCATTTAAAATAAAAGCAGGGTTTTTTTTTTTTTTCTTTTTAAAAGAGCTAGAAGATCTGTCCTCAGGACTTCCTTGAGCTGGAGACAGTATGTTGGCACTAGCAATACTTGTCAGAGCTGAAGCAAGTGAGGGCATCACTAGCCAGTAGTTGAGTCATTGAAATGAAAATCAAGTTTCACAACTTGCTATCTCTGCCTGACTCACAGCCACCTCAAGATCTTATCCTGTTTTGTGGGTTAGAGCTCTTGGAGTCAGCAGAAGTGCAACTGAAATGGCTGTAATTAACTTTCAGTGGAGTTTGTAAGATGGATGCAACATCTTATCCCTCATATGTATCTAGTGTGAATTTAAAACGTCCTTGTCTCTAATGACTACAATCTCTCTACTGTTATCACAGAGCAGCTCTCTAACTTCTGCTTTTGCAATTTGCTATGTACAGCGAGTGCTCAGCAATTATTATTAAGTCTGGTACAATAAAGGACAACATGCTGAAAAGGAACCAACAACTGTGAGCAAAGGAATTCTAGATTTAGCTTTCTCACCCAGCCAGAAAGGGACAGCACACAATAAAAGCTGGACGAACTGTACAATTGCTGCTTGTCTATAATCAGATTATCCAGTGCCTTGCTAGAATAGCACTAAAATTACATGAACCAAAGCAACAAGTAAACTGGAGTAACGAAGTGGCCTGAGGAAACCCATACAAGAATATTCCCTTTAAATTGCTAGGAGAGCACAAAAAGGATGTGCACTATTACAGCAGACCTGAAATATGGTCACTGAGAAAGGAAGAATCTTTAGGAGCAGTAACTTGCAGTGGATTGAGCTTTGAAAAATAAACCTGTCTCAGGAGACACTGAGGTATGCTGGTGATTTCACCCTATATTAGAAGGAAGGGTTAGTTGCCTTAGAAGCACACAGAAATGACTGTACTGCTGTTTTCTCCTACCACCTGGAAAAGCTCAAAGCAGCATGAGACAGAGGAAGCAACACAGAGACCTATCTTTGCTTGAGCTGAGACATTCCTTGCAGAAAAAGAACAAAAAAATCAAAGTAGCAGATGTGTGGTAGATAATGCTCATAATAAAATAATGCTCATGACAAAATAAGATAATTAATTATCTACAGCAATTGATTTCCAGTGGCTGGAGTGTGAACCCTTTGCCTTTTTACTGTAATTTACCCTAATTTACTCTCTCTCATAGGGCTGAGCTCTAACTGACTGAACACGAATCACTGTGCTAAGTGCTGCCTCAAATTC